>JACXGK010006220.1:0-22933 GCA_016801125.1 Novumbra hubbsi
ACTGTCTTCTGACGCACAGCTCTAGTTCTTACTGTCTTTTGACAAACAGCTCTAGTTCATATTGTCTTTGACGCACAGCTCTAGTTCATACTGTGTTCCGACTGATCTCAAAGGATTGGCAGGAACTACCCCTTTTAAACATCAGGCTTTATTCATTGTCTTTCTGTCCCTGACTCTATAGTGTCAGAAGTAGTCTCGTATGCAGGTGAGGGAGTTTGAGGAGATGAAGAAGCAGATGGAGGAAGATGGTGAAAGGGAGATCATAATTATGTTTCCTTTTTTTTGGAGCAGTGTATTAATTTCACATTCATATAACAGTCCAAATGATCAATACTAATTCAGACATATGTCTGATTGTCATTCATTCAGTCATTCAAAATATAACATGACGTCATACAAACGTTTCCTTATGTCTTCTTCTGAGAACATCGGTGGGATGAGACCAAAGCACCGGAGCGTTCTCTTAGATTTTCTCCAAAACTCTTCTAACTTTACTCTGACATTTTACGAAACAGATGAGTGTGCAAGATTCGGTTCACCTCTTCTTCCTCCTACATCATGCTTCATACACATATACACTCTCCATTTGACCGTCTCCCACCTTAGCTTCCTTTCTCCTGACAATGCCCAGTCAGCTTTTCCCTCACGCTGCAGTGTGGTAGATCTTAATTACAGCCAATCAGAACCAGCATACGGCCTGCTGACTGTGAGCCGGGCCTGTCCATCTGTCCACAGTTAGGGTGGAACTCGCTCCCTCTGCTTGTTCATCAAGTACACAGGGGCCCTTTTAATGGAGACGGATGACGATGAGTAAGACATTCTTTAGTTCTATACACCCGGTTTCATTCTGTCTGGATGATATTATGTCACGTCTTCTCTATGCAAGGTTTTTCTACTTCCCTTTCTCTTCCTAGTTTAGGTCAGGTCATTTTTTAATCCAGTATGGTTATGGATGTGGATATCCCTATAATGTGTTTTGGAAAGCTATAAAGCGGGTGCCTGTTGTGAAAGTGACAATGAGTTATGAGGATGGTGACTGATTACGCTTTACTCCTCTCCCTTCACATTTACCCCTCCGGTTCCCGACCCAAACACACCCTGCAGTTTAGCAGCCTGCTGATAGGTACTAATGCTAGGAACGCAGAGGTAGAGAGGATGAAGTAGGAGCGGCAGAAGCTACAGGCCATCATCAAGTCCAAGGAGGAAGATATTCTGGCGCTTTAAGGAAGATCTCCAGAAGATAGGTGATGCTGGTGTGTGGGGAACAACAGGAAAGGGGAAACCGACATTACGTACCGGGGATTTTAACACCAACGTAAATAATATTACCAACAAACATGCCAAAGATCCTTTTAAACTACTTGACACTTTTGATCTCACTCAACATGTGAAAATGTGTCACGTCCTGGCTGGGGGCCCCGGGACATCTTTGTGCCTCGGGCTCACAGCCAGGACGTGCAATGTAGAGGTGTCTCTAGGCACCTCTATGCTACTGTTCAGGGCTCCCCAATCGGAGTCAGTTGTTGTCAGTTGTCTCTGATTGGGGAGCCTACTTAAGCCTAGTCCTTGTCCACACTCAGTGTGGTTTATTGTTTGTGCTATGCCTCAGTTTGCGGCTGCTATCTTTTAAAAGCCACATAGAATCCCTATGCCAGATGTTAAAAAAAAAATATATATATTACTTCTTCCTTTTCCTTTAACCTTTTTATCTCTATTTCTTTTTTTATTTTAATCTGTACACGTTAATTGTTTCATATCTGTTTTAATCAAACTGTTAAAATTGTATTTCTCTTTTAATGTCCTTACTATCTTCTGTAAAGTGCATTGCATTGCTTCTATGTATGAATTGCGCTATATAAATAAACTTGATTGATTGATTGGTGGTGGACCTCTGCTGCACTTATTTAGTTGTTTTTTGAAGCCCTTCTCTCGTGAACAAACATCATCAACTGTAATTTCCTTCACCAACCATTTATTCTGAGGGCCAGTTCCAGGCAACATGATAGGCAAGGAAACGGCAAAGCACATACACAAGGGTGCGCTAGGGACACACCACGGATGGCCCTTTACAGTGCATGAAACACCCTTAACGCGGGGCATCCTAGCGTACAAAGACCTGTGGCGTGGAGATCGCTGTTTTGGTCTCGCTGTCTCTCACTCTGTCTGTCTCTGCGGTATAATTTGTGTACAAAGGGTCACTTAATTCATAACCGTGACTTTACTATGTAAATGTCACAGATGCTTTTCTCTGACAAGCCCCCCCCCCCCCCCGACACACACACCACACAAGATGAAACGCTTTCAAATAGCTTATTGGACAAAGAGTAAATTCAAACAAAATGGTTCTGCATCAAAAGTGACACCCGCAGTTCACTTCAGACGCAGATTGATCCTCTTTGTACCTCTTCATGAATAAAGATCCCCCTCAGCACCACAACCGTGGCATCTGTTGTTCCAATGCTTTCCAATTGTCATATTCGCTCGTTGCCTCTAACCATAATTCATTTCAACATTAAAGGTACTTTGCGGAAATCAAGCCTGGATCAAAAAGCCTTTATTGTTAAACTGTATTAAGTGACATATTACATACATTTTTATGAGATATTACATTTGGATGAGTGGTATTAATGTACTTTGCCAACAGGGAGAGTGAAGATTTTGTTTATCTTTTGGCTATTCTTCAAGGGACTGGATTAAGCCTTCATTTTTTTTTTATTTGTGGCTATGAACCCGACTGCAAAAATGTTGATTTTAAATTAAAGAATTACTATGAGGTAAAATAGACATGTTTAGCTTTTGAGTTTATAATTGTGAAAAAAGTTTCACCATTTAGAAATGAAACTTTTTCACATAGACAATGGTGATAAGTAGATTTCATGTCTTATTTTAAACTATTTAATAACCTGTACTAAGTACTGCATCATAACCAAGTTCTAATCAATCTAATTGATTACATGGGGAACATTATACCGAGATCTGTTGCCTATTTGTGTTTTGCTAACAGATCTGGGACCTGACTAAGGTCTTCTCCTTTCCCTAGTCACTGTAGAATAAATGCATCAATGAACTGGAACAGAAGAACCAGGAGCTGAAGAGAAATATGGATTACAAGATCAAAGGACTGAAGAAACATATATGGTCCAGAGAGAATTACATCAAGGAGGTAAAGGAACAGATGAATACACCGGGGTTGGGGCCAAATCTGAATTGAAAAGAGAACTGCTCTTTAATTACAATCAATGTTTTTTATTTCTAATACTGTATACAATACATTAGGAAAGTATTTAGAACCCTTCACTTAAATGTTCTGGCTGGGCCAGGAGAGGACCGTGGCATCCCTGAATTTGAAGCTGGACCAAGATGGCATGATACAGCATGCTAAAAAACTTTTGATGCAGGTAAGAGAGACGGGGCTTTATAGGATGGACTTCTGGAGGAAGTGTCCTTGTGGCCGACACTATTCTCAAAAGATGAATTCCTTCCAATTTTAAATAATCCAAAAGGCTTGGTTTGTTGTTTGGCTATTTTTTTACCTCACAAATGGATATATGTGTGGACAGACAGAATGATTGTGGGATTAATTGATTACTAAAGGTGAATGTCATTCTGATCAATGAGATGAACAACCTGCTGCAGGAGCTCCTTCTGGTACGTTCCCAGGTCAACAATTACAAGATGTCGATGGGAAAGAACGGCAGAACGCAGTTTCTAATCTCTATGATTTACTCAATGTTCTGGCCCCCTCAAAATCTTGTCCATCAACTTGCTTTGAAGCAGGTTCTAATATATACCCTCAGGATATGTCCTACAAGGTAGTTACAAGGTAATATATACCCTCAGGATATGTCCTACATGGTAGGAGGGTAAGAGGGGTGGTCATCAATTGAAAGGTCTTTGCAATGATCTCTCAAGTTTCTGCATTTCCAGTTTCAGTGGCCATAGCGCAAAATACAACTGTCAAGGAACATCTCTGTCTCTGTTGCAGTCTGTTATAGAACGTTCTCTCCTCCTGCATTCTGAACCCGTTGCCCTAACCTCTTAGACATTGTGTTGTTAATCTGAAGTGGGATATGCTCAATCGGATGAAACGTGTCTAGCCTCAACAGGATTCTTAAAATCGTTCCCACATCGTACACGCCCTCATCAGATATAATCCCAAATTCTGTTCTGTGGAGAATGTTACTTTCATAATAAACCAATTATAACCAACATGCCTAACAAGTGCGCCTTTTCAGTTTTCTGTCCGGGCCTAAGTAATCGTTGTAGGATTGCCTGTGTCTGTTGTAAAATGTCTGGTGAAACCATTTAATGAGCACAGGACCTTGCATCTGTATACTGGTTTATTATCGTCCATATTCCCATGTTGAGGATGCCTGGACCATAATGGAAATTATTTCCTCATAGTCCTTGAACATGCACCACTAGAGAATGTCTGAACCAAAAATCACTACAGCCTGAATTCAGTTTAGCACTGAATTGTCTTAACTACTGTAATTCATTGAAAGTACCTGCTCTGGTTAAAAGCTATGGCCTCTGCAAGCCACTCTGTTTTGCAGCTTAATGGATACAGGGAACCAGTGCACTAAAGTCAGAAAATCAGAAAAACAATGGCATGTCTTTATGTTCCATTATTGTTAATAGTCCTGTTTTTACCTCTCTTAGAGTGGGGAGAACAAGTATTTGATACATTGACGATTTATACTTATGTCATGCAATAAAATGCTAATTAATTACTTAAAAATCATACAATGTGATTTTCTGGATTTTTGTTGATATGATAAAAATTACAGACCTCTACATGCTTTGTAAGTAGGAAAACCTGCAAAACCGGCAGTGTATCAAACACTTGTTCTCCCCACTGTATATATAACAAAAACACACTACATTACGTTATTTCATTTCACTTATGTTATAAAAAAAAACCTTTATATCTCATTTGTCTTTGTTTGTTGAACAAACCCATACAAGCAAAGGTGGGATTTTACATTTGCTTCCTGTGTTTCAGGACCGATGTAGTTCTAATACATTCAGGGAAAATTTACGTTTTTCCTTTCTGCATCCCACAGGTCTCGCATTTAGGACTAAGTTAGAATGGTTTTAGGGCTTCGACAATTAGTCAGAACTGGTCATGTGTCTGGATGCCCACTAGAATTCTCTCTCATCCGGTTTTTGGTTCTTCCAGCCAGTACAGGTGAAGGAATTGGGAATCACTGGGGTCAGCGATCTGGACACGTTATTCCTAAAGCTGTTTGCCGATATTATTTCATCCCCCATTGCCTTGCTGTTAAACCTTTAATTACAAACATCGGGGAGCCTTCAAGACCAGAATGCTGACAAAGTGCTGACAAGCTATACTAGAAACTGTCTTTAAATGTCTGGTTAACAAGTTCATTTGCTTTCTTTAGAGCAGTTCAAAACTTATCTGTTTCAGACCAACTATTGTTGCAGATATTTTGCTAGGGTAGAAATCTATCTTCCTTCATTTTAGTTTTTCCACCACAAAGGCTTCAACAAATTGTAAAAGACTCTTTAACCTGACACCTATTGTCATACCTAGCTCCTCTAAGAACAGAGTGATGAGACCCAGAATGATGTTTGAGGAGTTTCAGATTATGAATATCTCGAGTCTGCTCTAAGTGTTTGTTGCAACTAACAGTGCCTTAATAGCAAATTGAATATCATGAAAAGCTGGTTTATTTATTTTACAAATGGAGCACCTTTGTACTGAGCTGGAGAAACAATTTTTGTTTGTAATCATAAGTAGGTCTGTTGCCAGCAGGAAATGTTTTGGCTTAGTGGCCCTCAATCAGCCTGGTTCCTTTCATATGGGAAACAAAATACAATTCATGTTGTAGACAAATTGCCACTGTACTTGGTGTGAAGGGGGTACATGTCTTGCTGTACTGTAGTGAAACAGATGTTTATTTCCCTTAAATATTGTGTTTGGAGTTTGCATACTTTATGATACAGTGAGTTTTTTTGCTATAGCGTCGCTGACAATTATCATTGATTGTTAATTGGCTTACAAGGTTTTCTGCTCCAGTAAAATGGTCCTAACTGCAAACACAACGCCAGAATCACTCATTTACACGTTTTTTCAATGTTTGCCTACCCAATAGAAATCTGTGTTTTTGGCTGTTTGTCATTTCAATAGTCACTTTATATTCCATTGTAAGTAGTGTTTTTAATTGTGTTACAAAGTGTTGTTTTGCAATTGTTATGCCTTTTGGGGGGGGGGGGGGTCAATGTAAATAATAATTGGTACTCAAACGGCAATTCCCTGCTTAACTTCAAGTGAATAAAAAACAATGAAAACAAAGTCTAGATTACTGTCCTCTACACCTTGAAAGGATTGGTTGGATACGTTTTCCAGAACTTTTCCCAGAATAGGAGCATTCATATATTTGCCACTGGGTGTCACTGTGTTAAGAGTCTATATTTTAAGTGTGTGTAGAGAAACGAACTTTTTCCCATTATGATAGTGCTTTGCAGGTGTTTTAGGGTCCCTTTGCCCTACTTCTAAGTTCCATAATGAACATGTCCTCACTCTATATCCGGTTTCAATACCCACCCCTGCTGCCTCCTAGGGTGAACTTCAGCAACATGGTGCTACGTCACAACGCTGTAGCGCTTGGAGATTAAGTGACTGAGGGAGTAGATACAGGTCCTGATGAATACACACATCTACAGGACCCCCCCCCCCCCCCCCTTTCCAAACCAACACTTAACCAACCCAACACCAACTCTATAGTTAAGCTACCCTTCCTTCACACCAACACGATCTCCACTACTAAAATTACCAAATCAAAACCCCTTCTAAAACATTTCACTTCAGAATTGTATTTTTTATGACATGGCCTTATGGGAAGTGAATTGAGTGTGATGTTGCGTAATCAAATCAATACATAGTCGTGTCAGACAAGACATGATTAATGGTTTATGATGAACTGTTCATTTAAGAACATTTGACAATTGTGGTTTTCCAAAACGCTCTACGCCATATTGATAAAATATTCAATAGGGTTGTCAGTAGGCCTAAAGCATTTTTGTGTTTTGATTCATGCATGTGCTCCGAATACTTAACAGCACCGATGTCGTGGATTGGAGGCTTTTCCTTCTTATTATCACCATAATAAAAGACCCGGCAACCACGGTAAGCCAATGTTTGAGCTTGAAAAAGTCAAGTTAACACAATTATCTTCGTCTATTGACTCCGTGCTATCCAAACAGCCAAAAAACCCTTTTTTAAGAGATGCGCTGATAATTCCAGGATGGTGCGCGGGCTTTCCCTCATGGGACGTCCGCGAAAGGTCGAGCGCTACACTGTACCCGAACCTCTCTCCCCTCCCAACCCGAGTCGCTGCTGCGTGCGGCGACCACACCTGCAAGGGAAAAGTCTGCCAGACCTGCGCACCGTTCGTTAGAGCGAAAGCCACATACTGTCATCACGCTCGGAGGCTACACACACCGCAGAAAGGTAGTCTTGTCAGAATTGCATTTATTATTGAGATGAGAATGTTTCGGGCACGAGATAAGATGCAGCATATGATTGGTATTGGAAATACCTCCCGGCGCTCGAGCGCAGATCTGAGGAGCTGCTCAGTTTCACACCATTGAGAAACAGGGATAAAGAACGGCAGGAACGTGTCAGCAGCACGCACAGGTAAATAACCTACAGAATACCAATGCCTGACAGACACAGCAGATCACTGCCGTTTTTATTAAGCCTCGCGGAATTATCTAAAGATGAATGTAGAACTTTGCTCACATAGCTTCACCTTTTTTTGTTGCTTTCTGAGCTACTTAATTGAAATAGGTAGTTAGATTACACGCATAGATTACCGGCCAGTAGCCTACATCCTTTTCAAAGACGTAAGTAAGGAAAATCTTGGCTAAATGTAGTTTACTGTACTATGTCTCATAAGCCATGATTTGCCATAATGACTTGTTAATTAAGATTACGTTATGATCCTTTTAAATAGCATTGTTTATTGATTCTTTTAGTTTGTTGAAAAAATTCTGTTAAGATAATTATGCTATAATACGGTGGAGAGTTGTCTCGCCGCAGTTGCCACCCACCGACCTACATGTATTTTCTGATAAGACTCCAAGGTTCTGAAAGTATGAATTTAAATTGTTGTTGGTTACCATTGAGTATTTATTGAGTTTCATCTTGCAGTACTTTGGCAAAAGTTTTCATTACATATTTTACAAAATGTTCCTGTAGTAGTTGTGTTTTTTAAAGAAAAAAAATCCTTAGATTATGTAAATTATCCAACTATTATGCAAATTCGTCAATTATGGTGAATCTTTGATTTTTATTGGCAGCGAGAACAGGTTTTGTGGAGGACTTAATTGTCTTGTTTGTTTCTAATTAGCGTAGGCTGTTCCTTGTTTCCAGGTTTCTATGAAATATGACCTATAATTAGAAAACAAATAGTATTCGTGTGGAGCGTTTGCCTATCATGTTTTAACATTTAGGCATGAAAGAAAATGTTAAAGATTTAAACATTTTGCCAGCTACACATTCTTCTCCCCTGCAACTTTTATGTAGGTCCTGAACGTACAAGATAAAGTATATACCCTGCCTTATACCCTGGTAATATATAAGAACTGGAGCTTTAAAACTTTACAACTCTGTACAAATTATTTAATTTTGGCAGTTTTCATAGAGGAAAAAAACACAACTCATGATATTATGAGTCCATGTCATTGTTCAAATTACATCAAGACAATCCTTTGAATGTATGGGGGAGAACATGCTGTGTAATATCCTGTTAAAGTCACATCTGGCCCTTCAATGGCACTTCAACGTCATTGTCAATTTATTTATAAAGCACATTTAAAAACAACCAATGCTGAACAAAGTGCTGTACAAATTTGTGCACCAATCAAATACTACATATCACAGTATATAAATATAAACACGATAAACAAACAAGACAATTACACAAGTGACCCTAAACTGACTCGAACGACATAGAACAAAAATACGCTTTTAAGACTTTTTTGAGACTTAAATGTCTCAGTGGTAGGAGATGACCTAATAAAATCGGGCAGTTTGTTCCACAGTCTAGGGGCCACAACCAAAAAGGCACGATCACCCTTTGTTTTCATCCGAGACTGTGGAAAGGAGCAGGTTAGACAATCTAAGTGGCCTGGATGGGTAATGCCGTGGAAGGAGATCAGAAATATACAATGGAGCCGATCCATGAAAACCCTTAAAACAAGTAACAGCACCTTTAAAAATCAATTCGTTATTTGGCTGGTAACCAGTGAAGAGAGGCCAAAATATGGGAGATATTATCCCTCTTCCTGGTACCAGACAACAAACTTCAAACAATGGCTCTTTCATCATTTTCTAGCCAAATGCTACAGCTGCTTAAAGAAAATGTTTAGATACTCTTGAATGATATTCTTCCATGAGAGAAGGCTACTTTGCATACTTTTTTTTATATTAAAAAGGATATTCAAAGTAAAGTATTTTAGTTTACGTATTTTTTTCTTTTTTTAATCTTGGAAATATAGGAACTACAGTTATGATGATGGTGACAGGTAATTGGTCAATTATTGATATGGAGAATAAGGTAGTCTGAACATTTGGAAGTTGAAGTGTCTCTAGCTTGTAGTGGGTGAGAGTAACCTCTGTAGACTACTTTCTTACCACTAGCTGAACCAGACAGGGTATTTTGGGTGGTTGCCATAGTGAAAAGGAGAGTGCTCAGATACATATGTTTGTGGTAAATATATTTTGAGCCATGATCAAAAGGTATATTTGACTAAAATGGCCAAGAAGCACGACTATTCAGCAGCCATGTTATTTTCTTTAAATATTTCCCAACCCCCCAAAAAAACGAAGGAATTTTACAATCATTAAAGTATTTTACATTTAAAACATCAAACAGAATAAAATGCAAGTATACCATTCCTGATTCTGTAAAATTATAAATTTTTTCTGGGGTCTCAATAATTTCCCAAGGACCGTAGACCCTAAACGTCTATGGTGCCTTATTAACTTTATAAAGTGGTTACTAATCCAATTAGAACAGTGAGTCCTGTTGTACAATTGCTTATGACAACAATTAACTAAATTGACTAAAACAGAGAGAGACTATGAGTCCATTAAAAAGTGGCCAAAAAAGACACAGACACACACATTCATATTTATAAACAATCTGCCTAAACAACTTTTTATATATGAAGAGATGGGGCAAAGGCTGAAATTGGATCGAGAACTACCCTTTGGTGGAACCAGGAAGTTACCTATTTGGTAACCTGATTCATCCAGTTAATATTACATCACACCCTAACCTTTGGACCATAGTCTTAACGTTGACCTCGAGCTTCTACACAATCATGTTCAATTTCCAGGCCCATAACTTTTATAGACCTTGCACAGCAAATGTCACCAATGTTGCAAAAGATTCATCTGTCACATTCTTGTGTATATAACTACAGCGTGCTAGGCAAGGAATATAATTGAAGACGTCACTCCCATTTTATGACAACCACCATACACAACAGTGCATGTATGGCAGAGGGAAAGAAATGGTGAGAGAATGGTTAGGGAACCTGTAACGTGAGTGAATGTATTGTCTGTGTCGGCATGTGACAGATTGTGATGTGTCTGATAAATTCAGTTGGGTCCTAGCCTGGAGAGGATCAGGTTTCAGCTCAGTCTTATGTTCAAGAAGATCTGAATAGGTTAGAGGCCACCTTTGAACCCACACAGCGACCAAGCGGGAAAAGAGGGCAACTAAAATTCTAATAATCATCAGTAGAACAAAACAACTGAAACAAGACTAGAATGCGTGTGGGTTGGTGATCTGATTAGGGTTCTAATCTTACAGCTGTTGAGAATTCAGACAGGCCGGGTTGGCTAGGCATGAACCGTACCACCGGGAGAAAGCAGCATGGATGGCCGGTAAACGCGCTCTCGTCCGTACTTCCTGATTACACGAGCACTGTGATAGGACCAGCAGGACCTGGCGAAGTGTGCTTGACGAGGACATCGCAGCCTTTCATTTCCCAGAGCCAGGCTGAAGTTGCTGCGACCACGCAAGACCATAAATATCACGTGAACTTGAACAACGGCTGAAGCGAACAGCTGAAGCTAGCGGCTGAAGCTATCGGCTAGAGCTAACAGCCGAAGCTAACAGCTGAACGGAATGGCTAAAGCTATCGGCTGTGTTGCTGTAGATGCATTAGGAGGACTGTGACAAGACATGGACACGGGCAGTTAGTTGGCCCATTGGCCCTCCCCATGCCTGACCACAGAGAAAGACCGAGTGCAACTGACAGTGGCAGGAACAGACCTAAAGCGGGAATAATGAACCATTCATAACCTCTGTCTCCCTCACTCCCTCCCTCTCTCTCTCTTCGTACACCACCACCTCTGCCCGGATCATCCCAGCCCAGTCTGACCCCTAGACGCCTTCAGCCTCTCACAGCACCAGCACTCCACCCCCCCATAGCCCCATGGCGCTTGGCACGGATGCTTAACACAAGGACAGATGGTTCCAATCCTGACCCCTCTCCTCGCCAACGGGGACCGCAACGCTACCATCTCAGACAGACCGCCCACCAACCAAAACAGGAAGAGGAGGTAGGTTGGTCGCCACGGCAACTCCTGACCTTACATCCTCCCCAGGGATCTCAGATAAACACGTCCACAGCAAGCTGGAACTCAATAAGCCTTGTTGCGTTATTAAACAAGTAATTTGTGCCTGTGAGATTTGTGCTTGTCGATTTAGTTTTAGGCACCCATTTCCATGCTGCTTTGGACAGTTGGAGAATGTGCTGATTGCCCAGTATCACAGCGAGGACATGATATTCGTTTGCTGAAAGTCAGTGAAACCCTATCCTATATGGGAAGGCTCCTCTTTCCCAACCGGCTGGCCCGGCCTCCTAGGCCTAGATGAATTATTAAACGGACCCCACAGTCGGGCTCGGCTCTGCTAGATCCGCCGAAGGCCTCTTTAAACTCCTACTGATTCAAGGGATCGTTGTGATGTGTCAAAGGTCAACACTGCATCGGGGAAGGGGAGAGAAGCAGTTTGAGCCAATTGACTGCAGATCAAAGCAGAACCTCTGCAACGGTCAGGCTCCCTAGCCTCTCATTTCTTCTTCGTTTCTTAAACCGGATATTATGTTCTAAATTAAACTCACCAATACTTGATGTACAGACTGATGACCATATAATTGCAGACTATTATTTTAAAACAAAACTGCAAGTCAACATAAAACTAGACACTAATGGTTTGTTGAGCTGAATACAGCCGGGCCAAACAACTGAGGAGGGAATATGGTGTCCCTAAAGCATAGCAGGTAATTGGAGAAAAGAACAGCTTCTCTTTGGAGCAGAACTACAGACTGACCTTCAGGTTGAATACGATGAACCAAAAAGAGACCCAACTCACTGATTTGCGAGGTTTACAGCTCTCCCTAGTGATTTTATCAACACTATCAAAGAGAACTTTTGCATAACTGAAATATGCTGCCCTGCACATTACTACCCTTGCCTTGCTAGGAGGAGACGTTCGGGGGAAACAATTGTCTGCACAGAGAAAACAGAGGAGAGGATAAAGGTATTTACAATCAGAGCGGGGGAATCTGGGATATGAGCGAGAGGTCCTGTCAGCTGTGATGAGAGAGAAGGCGGAAAGTTCTGTTCTTACGCCAGTGTGGAATTATATAAATGTGTGTTCCGTTGGAAGCAAAATGTGCTTCGATTATGAGGACTACAGAAACGTCTGCGTCTAGATCCTCTGTCTGTAGGTCACACTATGCCAACCTCAGGAATGGGAAATGTTAGCATTGATCATCTGGCATGGGGGTCCTTGTAGAAAATGTGATCGGTACTAGGTAGAAATGTTTAATGTATATACAAGCAACCAACCATCTTTACAGTGAGATTGATTGAACAAGGCTGAAGGTATTAAAGGCTGTATTCTTATACCACATGCCCATAGGCCAGGAGAGATAAAAAAGAGAGCGTAAGAAAGATGGGAGAAAGCATTCTCCTGCGAATGGGTTGTGTAGGTGTTGTGTATGGTTTCTGTCCGGTGTGTAGGTGTTGTGTATGGTTTCTGTCCGGTGTGTAGGTGTTGTGTATGGTTTCTTTCCGGTGTGTAGGTGTTGTGTATGGTTTCTGTCCGGTGTGTAGGTGTTGTGTATGGTTTCTTTCCGGTGTGTAGGTGTTGTGTATGGTTTCTGTCCGGTGTGTAGGTGTTGTGTATGGTTTCTGTCCGGTGTGTAGGTGTTGTGTATGGTTTCTGTCCGGTGTGTAGGTGTTGTGTATGGTTTCTGTCCGGTGTGTAGGTGTTGTGTATGGTTTCTGTTCGGCTCATATGCCACCTCAATTACCGCCTTCTATTCTTGTTCACCTGTCAGTGGCGTCAGATCCAAACCTGCTGGGGTTTAATTAGTGACTCAAAACACACACGCAAACAGATATGAACTGAAAGCCCAATGAACACAACACAGTGCAGTGTAATTAAGAATCTTTCAGTTCCCTTCACACCTCACAAGAACACCTTGTGTCATCATATCCAGGGGCATCTTTAGGTAGGGGTTGCTGTTTGTTTAAAAAAAAAAAAATATATATATATATAAATATAAAACCACATTTTTGTTCTCCCCAAGTCGGCTACCAACAGATGTTGCCTATAGAATTATACATACCCTTAGTGAAACGTCTACATACACCCACAGATAGCCACTTACAATAATATTTATTTTAATACCCCTAAATACCAAGTTATGAATTAAAAATATGCTGTTATTGCTGTGAAAGATTCCTCATATTGTAAAATATCCAAACTGCATCATTATTTCAGGGTCTTGGGTTCTCGTAAAATGCTAATGAATTATTAGGGCCCTTTGATTAACACGCCAGACAGTTTCAGCTTTGATCTAATTTTGGCTACTAAACAAGCACCTTTGTGAGAAGTAATCATCTGGTATCCAGAAAAGGCCTAATAATAGCGAGGGATAGGAGTGGGTTGGAGTAAACTTTTAAGGGTTTTGATGTTGCTCTTTTCATAACAAAGAAATAAACATGCAGATACCGAAATACGATTAGTTCAAACCTCAGTCAATGATGACCTGATCTTTTCACGAACATCACAATGCCATTTAGATGCATTTAACTACAATACAAACCATAGACCTTAATCCAGATTTCTATTAAGTGTGCGTACTAATAACACGTTTTTTTAGGTGTGTTTGTTATGAGCCCATTTCATTTTCTTATGTAACCAATGACAATATGTTGATGTGCATCGACATATTTCAGTACATAATTGTTGCTCTAAAAGAGGAAATAAAAGGTTTCGATGAACCAGCTTTTCACTATGTTAAAACTATACACTGTGTTAATAGCCACGGTTAATAGTAATATAATAGTGAAATAATTAATTAAAAGGCCAACAGTCTTTTTATGCAAGTGGTCTCCAGAGAACTAAAGCTATGCATTGCCGGTTGCTAAAAAATAAGTTTCAAAGAAAGTGTCCTTGGCATTGGCCATTGTCTCAATGCCTGTCACTGTATTAGGCTCACCTAACAGGCAAGGTCTGATGTATTAGATGCTCGCTCTGACGCATTTAAACGGCCCTGTGTATTCTTAAATAATAAATAAACTAAAATAACCGCTCCCCGCAGTGCGATTATCCGTGAGTGTTGATGAGTCCTCAGCTCAACCGGCAGTTTTGTGCCTTAGACACAGAAAGACACACACGCCGGGAAAGAAACATAGAAGGCGTTTTTATAAAAAGGCCCGCTAGAGAGGACAGTTGTACGTCCTCTTACAGAGTTGCTTTTCTGTGCTCATATCGCGCCAGAGTTCGCACTGCTGACTTTGATAGTAAAGCCGCTGACAGGCTTTTAAAAACAAGCAGTCTGCGGCGTAACCTTGAGGGTTGCTGGGACTACGGGACAGACCATTGGTAAACGAATTATTACCTGAGCGAGGGCGGCCGGGATTCGACGTTGCTCTGAAATCTTCGTAACATCACGTGTCGGGGGAATAAACAGACGGCTGCTCGCTACACAGGACTGACTGAACATAACCCACGAGGTGTTGCTCTGCATACACAAGAGGGAAGCAAAAAAGCCGTATTGTGTGTGTGTGTGTGTGTGTGTGTGTGTGAGAGAGTGAGTGAGTGAGAGAGAGAAATAGAGAGAGCACACAATATAGTGAAATCGTATGTTTGTGTTTACATAAGTGTGTGTCTATGTGTTTATTCGCTAAGCCTCTGATAGTAGTCTCAGCTAAAATCACTGCGCAGTGAACACATTTCCATAGTGGCCTTTTTGGTAAGTCCAAACAGCTCTGCTCAGGAACAATGGGGTCTACAGCTGCTGTACACATGGAACTCGGGTATTCTCTGCACAGAGTGTGTCAGCGGGTGGCCCTCATCTGTCCTGTCCCATTTCTCCCCCAGGTGTCGGTGAGGCTCCATCTGGTCCCACAGCTGTGAGGGTCTGGTGACAGGCTCTCCTCCCGTCATCCACCGAGAGGTCCCGTCATCCACGAGGAACACCTATAATCCCAGCGAGGCGGAACACCCGTCCAGCGAGCCGAAAGCTGTAATCCACTGAGCCGGAGCGGTAACCCAGCGACCCGGGGCCGTGACCCGGCTGGCGAACAGCCAGTGACCCGGAGAGCGCGGGCCGCCGTAGGACACGGGAGGATCGCAATGCCGGAAATGGACGACTTGCCTCCGGCCCAGGGCGCCCAGCCGGCCGGTCCGGACCGCGCCCGGATCCAGCGCAGCGTGCTGGAGGACCAGGTGGAGCTGTGGTGGTTCCGCGACCCGGCCAGATCCCTGCTGTGCTACGCCGTGGCGGTCCTGCTCATCCTGGGCTGCGGCCTGGGCGGCGTCCTCCTCCTGTCGTCCACCACCAGCTTCTCCAGCGACTGGCGCATGGGGTCCGGCACCGCCCTGTGCCTCCTGGCCCTGGCCGTCCTCCTCAAGCAGCTCCTGAGCTCCGCCGTGCAGGACATGAACTGCGTCCGCAGCCGGAGGCGCATCGAAATCCTGAAGAGCGGCGGCCTCTCGGACCTCCTGGTGGTTCTGGTGACTGGGCTGTGCCTGGTGGTCTGCGGGGCCACGCTGCTGAAGCTGGCCCTGGGGCACCACATGCCCAAGCCGGGCGTGGCCCTGAACGACATGTACGTCTCCGGGGTGGCGCTGCTGGCCGTGGGGGGGGCGGCGGTGGTCGGGGCGGGGCTGTACGCGGGAGCGGCGCTGCTGTTGGAGAGGACGAGGCCCGGGCGGAGGTTCTGGGACCGGGCTCTGGGGGTGTTCACCATCTCCGGGAGACACATGGACCAGGGGAGGAGAGAGACCACGTCCAGCCTGGCCAACCTCATCTGACAAGAGCAGAGCGGCGGGACCGGATGGAGGCCCGGACCGAAGAGGACGCTATTGTGGCGCTGATCCGTTCCGTATGAGGGGGGGGGGGGTTTGGGATGGGTCGGCCTGCTCTGGAGGTATATGGGCTTGTAGTTGCCGGGGCTGATTTTGGGAGGGAACATGGGCCGTATCCACTTTGCTTTCCGGGAGGGATCAATGAACGTTCCGTGAAAAGTGCATTCAAGTGGCAACCGCGGGAAGGCCCTGGTGTGTTTTGACTGCTTACCCAGTGAAAAGAAGAGACATGAATCCCGCACACGAATAAACATGGAATCGAGAGCTTTGTCAACTCAGCACTTTCCATTCTTTTAACTGAAGCACAGCCATGCTAGGACTGTGATGTTACGGAGATGAAACCCCAGGGGGTAATCTGGATTTAACCGAACGACAGCGACAATGAATTTACTCTTAAATTCTGATTAAAGTGAACCAAGTGTCCAATGTTATATCATCCACTGCGAGAGAAAACTGTAGGTTGAAAAGCTGCTTTAAGGAATAATCATAACAAAAGAATCACGTGAAAAGCCTCTCCAAACTTAAATGAGAAATGCCACATTTGATGTCATAGGTTCACAGCAGTGTTAGGTGGTCAAAGGCTTTCAATGGTATCATCCCTTACCTTACCTGGCAACAGTACCAAAACAAAGAAGAATGTCATTACATTGTTGCCTGGTTGAATAGAACAATATGGTTTCATTGAACAAAGCGACTGTCTGTCTGTGGGGGTGGGGGTGGGGGGTTCTTGCACCCCTAATCAGACAGTACATGTGAGTGGCCTGTTACTCAGAGACAATAGGAGCCACTGAAGCAGCCATTGTTTTTGTACTGGCAACCGATCAGCCCAATGGACAGGCTGTGGATCGTAAGGGCCTGGCGTTGCCCAGTACGGATTGCCTTTAGCAACCTCTAACACACACACACACACGTGATTGTGCCATGCCAGTACCGCCTGTAATCCCTCACTTACAAGGGTCTCTCTCGGCCTCTACTGTGCACCCCCCTACAGGACTTGCCTGGTGGGCCTAAAAACAGGGACGAGAGAAGAGATACACTAAACACTGGGAGAGAAATAGGAATGAGAACAGTGACAAGAAAGATGACACAGGGGAAAGAGACACGACTAAACCATCATGTTCACATTCGCGACACCTTCCATGTCCTCAATTGAAGACTTGCAAATCTCATTGTGTTAGAACATTTCACAAATAAAAACATGAGAAGGTACAAAGTAATTTATTCTTAGTGCCTGTTAACACACACACAGTTAATAAATAATACGTTAAAAGGTTTTAGTTGTTTTTGTAAAACATATGCTACCCATTAAAGCCCAACTGGAGAGAATATCTGAATGAAAGTTGTTACTTATGTCCAGTTTCTAACCGATTACTACTTGTATCATGGGATTGCATCCAGGCATGAACAAAACATCCCAAAGTAGATCATGCAAGTCTGAAACCTGGTGTTTTACGACAGAGCCCCATGGCTGACCTTGAGCAAGGCGCTCAAACTAGAGTGACCATACCCAGCTGCTTTGGAAGTCGGCTTTTCGGTTGGTGAAAAAATAAAATAAATAACACAATATAATTTCCGCACGTTATAACAACATGTCCCACGTCCATAAATCTAAAGCACTCACATTGGGTTTGTTCACACTGTTCCACTGATATTTTTCAACCATTTTTCATTCTTGTCTTTCATGTCTTTTACTCAAGTCGTTATCTCTGGCACCAGATGAGCTGCTTTGCCATTGTTGTTAGCAGAGTGCAAACGCAACGACTGTGGCGACAATACCGTTTGTCGGTAACTCAGTAGTCACCGATCAACAGACCGGCATTCTTTTCAGTGGACTGAATGCTCTGACAGACGTCATCCCAGGTGACATCGACCAATAGCCACACCGACCAGCAGAAACCACTCCCATGTCGGTGCCGAGTAAAAGCCACGCAGTTTCTATACAGAGAGTTCAATTCATGTGTCACCTTCCAAATTCTTCTGGTTAATAAAATGCACTACGCCTTGAGAGTAAATGTTACCACCAGACCCATGAGAGACCCCTGCATTCATTATTCTATGAAGTGCTAAAACATTTCACCAGGTGCAGTAAAAAAAATTAAAAAGGAACTAATGTTAAAGGCGACGTGGGTCATTCTGGAGAACAACAGAGCTTTAGGAGTGTACTTCAAATGGTTCGCCTTCCCTTATCCTCTGCTGACATCCTCTGCTGTCTTTCACTCCCAGAGACCCTAGATCCATTCTGGCAGCAGGCTTGCCCTTAGTTTGTCCGGAGTTGATAATCTGCCAAAAGAGGGAGATGTAACAGCAATGCATTAACACGGTTCTCTCAATCAGAGCTATGCCCTGGTACTACGGCCATCATATTAACATTCAGATTAGCTTGGTTGCCATATAAACACACAGAACTGGGGCTTTGGGGTGAATGTGATCACATTGGGGTCAGTGGAACGGTGATGGAATTCCAATGACTGCTTAGAACCCACTTATGAGTAACTCACCGCTTTCAGTGGGTGGAGCACTAATCTCTCCCCCACTCTCCCTTTCTCCATTTACCTCTCTATCCGTGTCCTAACCCCAAGCTCTCTCCCCATTCCTCTCGATCTCTCTACTTCTCTCCCTCTTCCTACCCCCCCCACAGCTCTTCCTCTGACCCCATCACTCTCTCTCTGCTGATGGCAGTGGAAAGGTGATCCTCACCTTGGCATGCTGAGCCAACTGTCACACAGAACCGAGCGGCGCTGAGGCATAACTCAACTCCCCCCTTGCCCGGCTACCTTGGGTGAGAGGTCACAGGGATGACATAGGGGATAAGGCGCGTGCCTCACCTCCACTCTGCGTTATATAGCGCACCCATGGTAATGCTTGATAGCCGCTCTTTTCGATGATCTTAAGATAGCGTACCTGAGGAGCAAAGAACAGTTGTGACACACACACACACGCCCTGGTGAGTCAGCTCGACCCAGGCTGAAATCACGCACACCCGGGCCAGTTTGCTTGGAACCCCACCCCGCTCACGGAAACGGATCGCTCCCACAGGCCATGCCTTATGGCCCTGGCTTGCTGAATGGGGGGAAATGCAGACACGCGTCAATGCTTTTGGTTTCTGACAAAATGGTAGAATAGACAAAATAAGGTAATTAGAGTGTGACAAATAAGTGTGAGGTGGACTTGTGTATCTCAGAAACAGCCACCCTGATTGAAAATGGGCAAGGGCTTTCTTACTTTTCATTTGTTTTGCTTTGGGGTTGTCATTTAGCAGGTTTCAATACAACATTTATTTTCTGTCTCAACTATTATTTCGTCACATTGTGTGCACAGCAATGCACAAATGGCTTCAGGCTTCTGTTCCTAAATGCAGCTGGTAGGAAAACGTCTCTTCTGAAAGCATACTGCACATGTGAGCAGTTTTATGACACAGACCTTATCTACTAAAACAACTAGCACGGTGTGCTAATAATACTATAATTGTGCTATTG
This sequence comes from Novumbra hubbsi, assembly GCA_016801125.1. Taxonomy (NCBI): domain Eukaryota; kingdom Metazoa; phylum Chordata; class Actinopteri; order Esociformes; family Umbridae; genus Novumbra; species Novumbra hubbsi. Next base: position 19,910 of record JACXGK010006220.1, read on the forward strand.
TTTTCCACACAATGAAAGTTGAAACCAATAAAACATGGGAGAAAATAAAGCCAGTAAATGGTAAATGAGGTGTTGATTTTGGCTAGAAAACAAGATTCACACACACCTCATAACATGTACAGGTTTTAAACCATTGAATGGTTAAATAGTATCAAAATGCAGACTGACTCAAGGCATCAAGGATGTCAACAGCAACAAGCTGTTAGATGTTAATACTAACCTAATATCCAGAAATCCTTACGGTATGATTTACAGACGTACAGATTTTTTTACAAGTGAGAGGGACGGTGTGGAAATCTGTTCTTAGAACAAGGGGAGGTTGATGTGGAAAATTCATTGCTGGCCCTTTGTGCACCTGGTGTGTCCCTTAGCAGGCCAGGTGCACACCTTCATGGCACTAGTTTACCTTTCGTCACATGGATACTTCCAGCAGAAATACACGTTGTCCCAGAACGGTTCCAGAACCAGGACTGCAAGGTCAGTTTACTCTAGCGTGCCTTAGGAGCCACTGTCCTCACGCCTCAACCCAATAGATAGAGTGGATTGAAAGAGAAATAAACTAAGTAACAGTTTAAGTCCGTAGCGAACAGGCTACTGAGATTTTGGCGCATGAAGTAGGCCTTTCAGAATGCTCTACCAACAAAAATAAACAGAGCGAATCCAATAAAATGTTCAGAGATAATCACATTGAATTTACAACAGCTTGACATTAATTAATTTTTGTCTTCCAGCCGAGCCAACAAGGCAAAAGAGATCCTGTTGTTGTGCCCTTGTGCAAGGCACTTAACTCAAATAGATTTTGGGATAAAAGCATCCACTAACCAGCTAAAACACAAACTGTAAAATCGTAAAATGGGATTCTATTGGGTTGAATGATGAGAGAAACCACTTTACGAGACAAAAGGCCTCAGGACCATTAACATTAAATGGGTCTACAAAGGACAACACAACGAAGATCACCCTCTGACAATCATTTGCACTTTTGAAGGCCGTCCCTCATCTTACCTGGATGCCGGACACAGTGAAGTAGGGGATCTCAAAGTCGACAGTGACGGGCCTCTTCCCCTCCAACTCTTCACTATCCACACTTGGCAGTCCGAAGTGAGCTCTCATCATGTACTCTTTTCCTCCCTAAACAAAAGACACACGTACGAGGTTTATTCAGAGATCTGGGGCCTTTTCCATAACTGGGGTACTTTGTCATGAACCCGATTTTACCACAAAAAAAGCTATCTAGGCCAGGCATCCATATCCTCGTGAATCTAGCCGGGCACAATGCTCACCCGGCTGTGAACTAAACAGCCCCGTTTATCTCCCTGCACCTAAAAAGTTGCTGTCAGAACAGAACTTCCACTGTAAATGAATGGAATACCAACTCTTTTAGCTCACGACACACTTGTCATGTACACACTCAGCGTAGGTCAGCTTCCCGCTGTTCCCCTTGATGTTTTTTGTCTTCCGCCAGTTAAGGCGCCACTAAACCCAGTAATATTCAGGGTATGTGTCCAAGCACCGGCTCGAATGAAGGTCATTCGGACATACATCCTGGCTATGTGTGGGAGTTCCAACCTGGGGGGCTGAGCTTAGGACCGAGCAGCCACGCCGGTGTGAGTAATGGGCACTCAGACTCAACCGGGGACACCTGTACATCTAACCGTTTCCCTTCCTGTCCCTCAGAAATGGCAGGTGCACAACCATATTTCAGGGGAAGAACGCCCGTCATGCTAGTGCCCGTCATGCGGGTGCCCGTCATGCTGGTGCCCGTCAGGCGGGTGCCCGTCAGGCGGGTGCCCGTCAGGCGGGTGCAGGTCAAGCGGGTGCAGGTCAAGCGGGTGCAGGTCAAGCGGGTGCCCGACTACTGAAAGCCTAGGAAAGGCTGTTGGCCCCGTACAGTCGTCAGGTCCTCTGGAAGCAGATAGGAACGTCTAAGTTCCTCTGTTCAGCTCCTTCGTTTAGCACGGTCATGTTGTTGATTGGTCATACACCTTTGAGTGAAAGGAGGCTACTACACTGACCCGAGTCATTCATCTATGTCCTTGTAAAACTATTCTCCCAGTCACCTGAAGCGTTGCCGATATGACCCCCGAATGTCACTCGGTGAAACAGTCACGCGTCGCTGCCACCGCTAAGCAGTTCACTGACCACGCATCTCAGTTGTTTGGCAAAGCCAGGGAGGGTGTTGTTATTCAGCCAGCAGCACAAGGCCATGCTGACTATAATGTAAATAGTCCGTTCATGGGTGAGTGCAGCATGTCTATTGGCCTCTGTCTAATGAAGTGTTGGGCAGTTCTATTTTCTCATGCTGTTATCTGACATGGACAACTTCCCCTTTTCACTGATAAAACACGTTGTATCTATCTACACGTTGTATCTATTAGCCAAGCGCTGCTTCCTGGAAGTATACACTGTGTGCCATCTCACCAGACTGGTAGTTTTACCACTGAGTTACGGTAATTAGTTATCCGAATACCATACTGTAGTCGGTTACCATAACAACAGTATGATAATAATACCATATTTTGTTACCATGGCTACATGAGGGCGATAATGCCATACTGTAGCAATTTACTATTACTATACTTACATTATGAACATTACATGAAATTTTAGCAGAAGATGCATTGACCTTCAGCATTACATCAGGTCACTAGCCTGTTTTGTAAGCTACTCACCGGGAATGATTTGATGTTCCACTGGACAACGCCCTTCTCAGGAAGATACTTGCAGCTGCCCGTGCTCGTCTTGAATTTAGGCGAGTCAGCGTCGCTGGGCACAGGTACCATAATGGCAACGTTGTTCGCAGTGGAGCGGCTCTTAAACTGACTCCTGGCCTGCAGAGTGAAAGGGCAAGGTTCACAGAGTTAGAAACACAGAATCTACGGGCCATATATTGTGTCAGAGTCTGCTTTTTCAGTGAAGCGATGATGACAGGAACAGAACGGTCATGGACACAGACAAGGATGATACTGTATGAAGACGTGATTTACTTCAGAAGCTAGGAGTTTATGTACCTACGAGTGTAGT
>JACXGK010006221.1:0-17725 GCA_016801125.1 Novumbra hubbsi
GTATGTTAGTGAATATGTGATATGGTTGGTTCAGTATGTTAGTGAATATGTGATATGGTTGGTTCAGTATGTTAGTGAATATGTCGAACAGTGGTACGTGGTCACAAAATAAATAACATGAATGCAGACATGTCAGGCCTGGGACCTGAGGGGCTTAGCCTCTGACAGAGGACAGATCGGGGGCACCTACCCCTGGCAGAGTCTTCTGTTCATGGAGGGCGCTCTGGGCCTTCAGGGCTGACTCTCTGGCGCAGTATGTTAGAAAGGCACATCCTGCAGAGAGTGAAGGGAAACACACAAGAGAGACCCAGTGCTTAATATTAGCCGGCAAACCACTAGATCACCGTAACTTGCTGCAGGTGACCTGCAAATGAGCGGTTATGTCGACACTCATAACAGGCCTCTGAGGAACTTGGGAACTTCCACGGTGTTATTCCCACATCTGCATATTTCCATTTTGATGAATGATCACGTTGACGATTATTGAACAAAGAGCACTAAATATGCCTGGCATGCATTTCTTAGTGACACAATAATTACAACCCAATGGTGATGAGCCCCAAACACTGACCTCCTCCATCTCAGGAGACTCGTCCTAAAGTTGGAAACCCAAAACCCACAATTTGAATATGCATTAATAACTCTGGAGCGAACCAAAATGTGACGGCTTTCATTAAAGGCTGAGTGGATACTCTGTATGGCGCTTGTTACAGTTGGCAGTGGGTGACCCCTTTCTCAAGAGTTTTTGCACAGTGCAGCATAATTTCCCATTATGGCATTTCACACCCACTGCCAAGGCTCCCTGCGGGACTGGAAACACGCACACACACACCGGACCCATCACCCCAGACACAGAGCACTGCTCTCTGGCTCCCTGCCACGAGGGTTCTCTTTCACGACAACCTTCATCCACCTCCACAACTAGGCAGTTACTCAAGAGGAAAAAAGCCCCCAACGACACTGATGAAACAGCGTGCCACACAAAGCAATGCAAAAAGAAAAAAAAGGTTTCTGGGCGGAGCTGCTCCTCACCCTGTTTGACATTACAGAAATGACGGCATGGACCTTCCAGTGATACATGACCCACTACTGGCTAATGGGATAGAACCACTGAGCACAAGCCCTGTGATTCACCATCACTTCCTCAGGTCATCCTCAGTTTGGATGTCACAGTCCCTGGTGCTCAGATATGTTTCCTTCACATTACTTTTTTTTTTTACGATACATTTTCAGGGTTTATAAATATACAAACGGTCGATGGAACCTAGAAAAACAATAAACTTGTCCATGTGACACTAAAAATGTAAGTGCTTCATCTAGCTGGTCATCCAAGACGGGTGACACAACCGAAGAAAGAGATTGTTCATATGCATGCCAAGCCAGCAACATGGTTGCTTATTGTAGTCGCTCGTGGTCAATGGGAATTGGAAGGCTTTATTAAAGGCTCAATATCCAATACAGTTTATTGCTGGCTCAGGGGACACCCTGGACCCAAAGGACTGTGATATAGGAGCACAATCAGGAACAGAAGTTCAACTTGATGGAAAAAGGAACACAATTACTGAGAGAGGCAGAGGGTAGGAGACAGGAGATGAGCCAGATGGGGATGCAGGAAGTGGAGGATGTTGCCATGGTTATAGAATGGTTCTGAGACGTGCTTGTTAGCGCTGGGATGGCAGATTGCACTGATGAGATGGACTGAAAATAATACTTTCGTAATCTTTCTTTTCAAATATGTCATTTTATTTCCGAAAGGAACAAAAGTCAAATGGCCTGCATTAAGATAAAGAAAATAAGAGACTGGAATATGAACCAAGTGAAGAAAGTAGGTATGTTTTTTCTAAGAAATAAGCCTACACTTTTATTTCTATTGCATCTGCTATTTGTTAATTCAAGCATGAAAACATTGTCGTCATTTAGGATTTTTTTTTAATGACAGTAAATTGAGTAAACGTCTATCAGGTATATGTAATTGACAAAACAACAAAACTCATTAAATTCATTCATTAACACTGGAGTCATGTACAATAAAACATGTACACTGCCCTTCTTGGAGCATTGCGGCAATTTTCTCTTAAAAACTATTACAAACTAATTTCCTAACAGACATAAGCGTTTAATTTTCCTAAATAAAAACTAAATTAACTGAATCCATGCCACTTTATACAAAACAGTATTGCATGTCTGTCTTTGAGGTGCAGTAAGACAGTGAGAAGCAGACACACCTAATCCGTATTATGAAATGTGCCTCCCAAAACAATCTGAAAATGTGTTGTATTTACTGTTAACCCAGCTAAATATAGTCCCATTCTGTAAGACAAAGGCTCATGAAAATGTCTCTTTTAACCATGGTGTAATGCCATGTGATCTCACAGGACGATCAAAGCTCACTGCCCTCTTACTCTTGACATCTGCAGTAATGCACCTAATACTGGTTTGCACACGGCCATTAAAAGCTACACTTGGCTCATATGTTATCCTCAGGGTCTGCCTTGCCCTGGGTTCAGCGGTTCCAGCTGTTCCTAGGGGGGATAGGAGACCTCCCACTTCACCAAGGCTAACACAGGGCTTGGACATTTGCTTTCAAGAACTGGTTAACTGAGGTTTGGGAAAGTACTCATGGGGGGGAAATGAAATGCCTTTCAGGAAAAGATTGGTTCAGTATAATATTTCCTATGAATAATCAAAATCCTAATTGCTGTCGGACATTTGAATGGTAAACCTAACCAACTCACATTCTTCAAGGACCGAAAGTGAGGAGAATGACAAGACAAGAGTCCACAACCCAAAGAGTCAACAGAAAAAGCAACAGGACAAGACATCCAGACCAGCTTCTCTGTTAGCCTACAACAAGCTCCAGGAATTAATTCCTCCATGTGGCCAAGCCAAGGACTTTGCCTGAAGATTCTGTATAATTCTTCAAATCTTCAGCTGTTTCAATGTCTCGCTTTCGTCTTGTATTTAATTCTATTTACTACATCTTATCAGTTTCATTATGCTTGGAAATAAGTAAATTGGAAATGACTGTGAAAGCAGAAGATTTTGTTGAAGTCTAGGAATTCCTGAAGTGTAAATAAAAATCAGAGGGAAAAGATCCAATAATCACACTTCCAAGAGGTAATGGCTCACAAAGGCTCACGAGAATGACCCTACACAGAGGGGCTACGAGAGCTAAGGGAGCTTTCCAGAACCCTCTCCACAGAGGTGGCTCAGCACTTGAAGTTGACAAGGTAAAATCGTTGAAAAACCTATTCCAAGTCTACCGAGAACCAGTGGCATTCTGACCGGCTGGCCAGACAATTTTAGATGCAATTTGTAAAGGCCAGGATGCCAAGGAGGCCGTCTGATGAAGTCCTGTTCCACCAACCAGCCCAAACCCAGGAGGGTTGAAGGTATCAGTTCCTGTGGTGGCCGGATCAAGGTGCAGCGGAGTGATCTTCTGCTCTGGAGCGGTTGTCCTCTGACCACCGTCCTTGCTGGATGCTCCATGGTTAGGTATGTAGCAATGACAGTTGCATTGACCCTCAGCCATCACGGAGCTACATGATGAATTAACACACAAAAACCCCAGCCATTAAGAACAGTGATTTATAGTGGATGGAATAATGTCATGCGAGGGAAATCCGAAAAGCACAAATCACATGAAAAAAATTCAAACAGCTTGTCATGGCCATTCAGAATTTGGTTAAACAAACCATGGTATCTGGTCCACAGATACCATTTGGCTGTTAGAGATTTTGTCGGCTGCAGCCACTACATCTGTGGATGAAAGAACATTGCTGTTCTTTTGGCAAACCTTGTGGACAATTTTGACTTTTTATGGAAAAGGCCCAAGCTTTTCAGCATTGATGGGATTCATCCCAACGACAATACAGCCAGACTGCTATTGTCAAATATTGACTAGACACTTAGCATCACATTGATGATGCTGTTAGTTGCCCAAGCCCATTTAAAGAAATCCACAGATTTATTTTCACTTGTAACAATTTCTGAGATGCCAAACAGTATGGACTTGGGCATAGTGATGTGAATCTAGACACTTCAGTTCCTGTTGCTGCTCCCTCTTCCATAATGAGCAAGAAATATTCAAGCCTTGACACTCCATCTGACGTTAAAACTCACAAAGTACATTGGTTCATGCATGTGAATATTCTGTGCCTGCTTTTTAAACCAATCATGTCCTTTGGGCCAAGCAGGTACATCTTAAAATGCACATAATGAAAGAAACTTGGATGAATGGAAACAGCACTGACTTGATGGTTATGATGTGTTCCGAGTTGACAGTAATGAAAAAGGTGGTCGAGTAGCTATCTTTGACAAAAACATCTCCCTCCCTTGCTATCTAGATTATATGAACATGATGTGCACACGATATCAATACTATAATGTTGTGACATTTATGTAGAAATTCCCATTCAAATGATGAAACCAAAATTGCAATTTCTCATCATATTCAAAAAATACACAGTATGTGGGTCTTTGTAATGCTTCAAAATATATTTAAATTTTTTGAACCGTTAAATTAGATGTTCACACAAAATGCATTTTATTTTGTGATTCAGCCCATGATTGGCATTAATTCTAAGTAAATGTAAGTAACTGAGGAAGAAATGGAAGAAACAATCACAAAAGCAAATCGGACTTGATCAGTCCGATAGTGAAGTGAGTTAAAACCAAAAATAATTTTCACCTTCTCTGCCTCAACGAAGTGCTCTATGCACAGTTACTGATAAAATAAATATGCTACTGCCAATGCATTTCTTTGAATGCATTCCTTCTGCGGACTAAATGCAGTAGAGTTACTTTGTGCAACAAAATAATAGGCACGTTTTTTTAGCTCTGAATTTTTCCATGCCTTGCTAACTACAGACAGAAAGAAATCCACAGAGGCTGGCGAGCTGGACACAGGTCTGCTTAAGTGAGCTGCCCCGCTTATCACAGACTCTGTAACCCATATTTTCAATCTAAGAATAGTCCCTGGAGATATTCATGTGGAAAGCTGCTTGTGTGCTTGATTTCCACGGGGTGGGGACACTAGTAAATAGGGTTGTGTGAGTACTCTGGCAAAGTAAGTATCGTTACGGATGTAGGGAATATTTGCGGAATAATACAACTATGTAAGTGATCCATGATCGGAGAATTCCTGAAAACCATACATTCTTATGTCACTCACTCTGTAGAAAATGCTTAAGCGCTCCATTGGGTTATTCAGCTGCCAGACACGGGCAGCGTGTTCGTGCTTGTGCTGCAACCATTGGATTCTAATCAGTCGTGCTTTCTTGTTATCCCGGAGAAGCGCTCACAAATGAACGTAATGGCTCCTGCATTCGCTTACACACTCTCGTCTCAGTGCTGAACTCTCTTAATTTCTTTGTCCAAACACGGGATGTGTGTTAATCAAAATAATTGAATTGCCAACCATTAAAATGTGTTATTAGCCATTAAGATAGTTGTATTAGTAATAACACACATTCGTTATCTGCGAAAATTGACACTATTTTCTAACTGGCAAAAATTGTGTTAATGCAACTCACGCAACCTTCAATTCGACAGACAGGTACACACGCGGCCCACTCCCAATTGGTCTCTTCTCTCAAAGTTACACGTTTCCATTCCAAAACATAACTTGAGGAAATAATAGCTGGTAGCTTGCCAAATGTATATTTCTGTAACCTACTGAAGATGCGACCATGGCGTCATGTAAACTAGGCTTTGAATAGGCCTAATATTAATCATGATCACTCACTGAACAATTTGAGCTATGTAGGCTTGAGAAATCGTGGTTTCTTGTAAAGCATTACATGAATCAGAATATAACATTGATAAAAAGAATACCTGTCCTCTAGAACCCAAAACTCAAATAAACTTTATAAGTGTTCCTTCTATTGATTGTCTCTTCAATCTCTGCTTCTTTTAGGGTTCAGGGATAAACCATTTTGTACATGTATTGCTTAGCTTCCACACCTACAATAACAGCACAAAAAAAAAGGATTAGAACACAAATGGAAGCTACAGAACCACCAAGTTCAACCACCTTTAATTTGTATGGCTCACAGAAGTGGAATAAGGTGAAAAATAAGCTCAGCCCTTAAAGTCTTGTGTTTATAAGCTACATTTATAGTATTGCTGGAAGTTTCTCTTGAGGACAAGTGTGCTTGTTTTTGATGTATGGCTGTTTGCTTGCTTGTTGAAATGTTAGTTTGTGTGCTATTACAAGTTTGTTTGCTAAACATTTATTATGTAAATAGGGCACAGTTGCAAAAGAGAACGTGTTCTCAATGTGTTTTAACTGATTGAATACAGGTAAATAAATGTTGCTTGTATAAACCAATTATGTTTGTCTTGTTGTTCTGTTAAAAAAAAGATCTAAAATAACGAATGCCTTTAAACAAGTCAGTAATCGCTATAGTAAATGTTTTTGTCTTATAGAGTTATTACAATACTATTGTAGAGCACTAATTTGGTTCTACCAAGGACTGGTGTCCCATTAATATTACAGTAATAATTGTAAAATAATTAAAAAAATGTATACATCACTGCCACTGATCTCGAGTAACAAAGACTTTTGGCTTAAAATGTTTTCCAGAAAAACTAAAACAGCTTTTTATAATGGTTATGTTATTATTTTTAAAAGTGTTTATCTTTTCATACACACATCCATATCTAATGATCAGAGAGGTCACCTGTGGACTTACATTTGTCATTACACAGAGTAGCTGTCAATCACTGTCACCCAGCTGCTTCGTCCCACTGTGATTCATGGATAGGTGGAATCAGCAACCTGACCTGGAGATGGCACATCTCGCAGCAATACACTACACTTTAAACTAACACCCACAGCACAGAGCACAGATGTGTTTCTGAAAGAGCCATCAATAGCAGAAAAAAGCTCTTATAGGATTCACAATTATGAGGCTTTTGGCAAGTTGAAAGATCGTGTCAGAGTTAAGGTCTCTAGGTTTGACATTTCAATGCTTTTGTGGATTTTATGTCAAATTGTCAGAGCTATTTATGGCCCATAATAAAGACGTGGCCAAAAGTTATGAGAATGAATGTATTGATTTACACAAAGTTTGCTGCTGCAGTGTTTTTAGATCTTTTTGTCAGATTTACTATGGTATATGGAAGAATAATTACAAGCATATCATAAGTTTTAAGGGTTTTTGTCAGTCCACCCACTTGAGGATTGACCACAAGTTTTCAATGGGATTAAGGCCTGGGGAGTTTCCTGGGCATGGAACCAGAATGTCGATGTTTTCTTCCCCGAGCCTATTTTGCATTATCTCAAGGTGCTCCATCATGCCGGAAAAGGAATTGTTTGTCACCAAACTGATCTTGGATGGTTGGAAGTAGTTGCTCTCGGAGGATGTTTTGGTAGCATTCTTTATTCATGGCTGTGTTCTTAGGCAAAAATGTGAAGGAGCCCACTCCCTTGGCTGTAAAGCAACCCCACAAATGAATGGTCTTAGGATGCTTTCCTGTTATGACACAGGATGGTAGCGCTCACTTATTCTTCTCCCGGCAAGCAATTTTCCGGATGCCCAAAATATTTGGAAAGGGGATTCATCCGAGAAAATGACTTTACCCCAGTCCTCAGCAGTCCAATCACTGTACCTTTTGCAGAATATCAGCCTGCCCCTGATGTTTGTCCTGGAGAGAAGTGGCTTCGTTGCTGCCCAGGCCATCCTCCAAAAGTATTCACCTCACTGTGTGCGCAGACGCGATCACCCCTGTCTGCTGCCATTCCTGGGCAAGCTCTGCTCTGGTTGTGTCCCAATCTCGCAGCAGAATTAACTTTAGGAAATGCTTGCTGGACTTTCTTGGGCGCCCTGAAGTTTTCTTCACAACAATTGAACCCCCCTTCTTGATATATTTAGGTGCAATCCTACTAGCAGCAATATCCTTGACTTTGGGCAAAGCAATGATGACTGCAGGTGTTTTCTTGCCGGTAACCATGGTTAACAGAGGAAAAACAATGATTTCAAGCCCCACCCTCCTTTCAAAACTTCCAGTCTGTTCTAACTCAATTCTAACTCAATCAGCATGACATAGTATTCTCCAGTCGTGTCCTCGTCAACACTCTCACATGTGTTAACGAGAGGATCACAGACATGCTGGTCAGCTGGTCCTATTGTGGCAGGTCCGAAATGCAGTGGAAATGTTTTTTGGGGGATTGAGTGCATTTTCATGGCAAAGAGGGACTTCGCAATTATTGCAATTCATCTGATCACTCTTCATGACATTCCGGAGTATTTGCAAATTGCCCTCATAAAAACGGATGCAGCAGACTTTGTGAAAATTTATATTTCTGTCATTCTCAGACCTTTTGGCCACGGCTGTACATTTGGCCTGCTTGCTGGGTAGGGAAGAATGAAAGACAAACCCAAACGACTCTTAGCATCTCAAACCGAAGTGTGCAGTGGGGCTCATCCCTAACTGTGTGGCGGGGCTCATCCCAAACTGTATGGTGGGACTCATCCCAAACTGTGTGGTGGGGCTTACCCCTAACTGTGTGGTGGGACGCATCCCCAACTGTATGGTGGGACTCATCCCAAACTGTGTGGTGGGGCTTACCCCTAACTGTGTGGTGGGACTCATCCCCAACTGTATGGTGGGGTTTCTTCCTAACTGTGTAGTGGGGCTCATCTATAAATGGGTGGTGAGGCTCATCACTGACTGTGTGTTGAGGCTTATTTCTGAATATGTGGTGGGGCTCATCCCTGACTGGTTGGTGAGGCTCATCCCTAAGCTGCGTGTTGGGCTCATCCCAAACTGTGTATCGGGGCTCCTTCCCTTTCTGCGTGGTGGGGCTCATTCCTAAATGTGTGATGGGGCTCTTTCCTAACTGTGTAATGGGGCTGGATTCACCGATCTAAGCTTCTCGAGCAGAAAAGTAAGTGATAGATAACGTTACTCAAGCAGAAGATTTGTCCCCTTACCAAAATCCGGCCTGAGCGAAAAAGTGTTATGATGGTAATATAGCACTCATTGAGAGTGACTGATGCCAAAGCAGGTCAATATAAGCCATTATCACAAAAATGAATCTAAAATAAAAAGATATATACAATCCATTAACGTTGGGAAAATGTGCAAATACATAACTGGAACTTGAGGATTTCAGAGCAATTCCCATCCAGTAAGTCACCAGAGAAATTCAAAAAGCCCAGAGTAGATATTCATGACACACAGAACATCTGCTCAGGTTGATACACCACAATCCACATGCATAAATCATGAGCAACAACAACACTACACCCCCACAACCTTAATATTGTCCTAAATCCAAAACTACTACATAGCACTCTGTGTTGGCTATGAATAGCGTAGCAGCAGATTATCCATTAGTTGAATAATGAATGAATCATTAAGTGTAGACAGCGATGACACACTCCTTAACCACCTGAGTCATTCCAATGACATGTCTCTGGGTCTGAGGGTGGGGTTTCATGTTGCGGATACCAAACATGCAGTGGGACTATGTACATCCATTGAACACCACTACGGGGGTATGAGCCTGCTTTCCATGCTGGCACTCTCCAATTCATATACAGAGCCATGGACACAACAGTTGACCATCTATTATGTTACATTTCTAGGTGGAACATGTCTCGGCCCGTGGGCTTTATTAGTTTACCAACTAAAAAAACAACTATGGATTAATACGTTTAAAAGGGGCCTTCTGATGGGTGTACTGTTGCATTCATGCATTCTGTGTGCGTCCGTACCACCATTGACAGTAGTGCTTGGTAAGTGGGATCCAGTAGAGTGGATGTACTATGTATCAGACATTTAGATGGTTAGCAATATTAGTAGGCTAGTGTCTTCTTTAATAAAAATGTCTGGCTACCCCAACTCCTTGCTCCACAAACATTTGCTTCTTCTCAGCAAGGAGTCTGTGTACCCCCCAGACAAGAATGTGAAAATTAAAAATATCAATTTTATTTATTCAAATTTTTCCAGAAACCAACTTAACTTAGGTCAAAACAAGATGCCACAGGTTTCCAAAAATGCATTATTGGCTTAGACACTCTGATTAGAGACGATCCTATTTCAAATGACTAAGCCTCCACCCGTCATGTTAACGTTACCACACAGAACCTCCACTTAGGATCCTACCAGCGGTCCTGTGTCGCACATCTGCAGTTCTTGCCAACCTGAGGTTTTTCCCACTGAGCATGTGTTTCATGGTGTTGCATGTGTTACGCTCTATAGTAACTGATCTACAAAGGACTTTCCATATATCTACTTTTCCGATGCACCGTTCAAATTTTTCAGTACAGCTAGTTACTCCGGTTTCCATAAAATGCTGCAGTTATCCATACTAAATATTTTTTCAATTTCAACAAGAACATTTTTTTCAATGCTTTTTTTTATGTTGTGTGGTTGACCATCAATATGACAGACAGGAGAGACCTTTTTGAAAAACGACATGGCATTTGAAACTATTTATGAATACATTTCATATTTCAATATTTAACTGACAAACTATATTAACTAAAGTCTAGATCAACTTATTCATCGCGAATATGTGAGAATATGGGGCCTACACCATTTGGAATAAGCCTGTTAAACAGATGAGGACCTTAGGAGAAAACTCATACATAAAAGCAGTTATTAAATCTTATTAGACGGCTCTCCCATGCAATCCCAATGTGACTTTCAGTCAGAGGGAAGTTGGCCTAATGCATATAACCTAGCCTGGTATGCCAGAGTGGCCTTAGCAGATGCTGATTTGAATGGGCAGACATTTTGGCGTGTGAACAAGATCATCTTTCCTTAAACAAACAGCCCCGGAGCGTTGACATTCAGGGATTTTCGAGGACAGGCGGGCGTAAACAACGCATGCATCAACAGTATTGTTTTGATCGATCATCATGTTCTGAAGAGGACAAATGTAAGCGGGTGAGTGGGTCTGCCAGCGGTGACTGGCACAGCCTAACAAGTAACAATACGAAACAGGTGGTGCGTTAAGACTTCCAGGGCACAACGTAAAAGGGGGAGCAGGGGGCCGGACACCGCTGGGCCAAGCGGCCAATCGGTGTCAGCCTTCCTCTCTGTCTCGCCGAGGCATGGAGGTTATTCGGCAGCAGGGATTGTCTTTAAAATGTTAGCTTGAATTTTCCAGCACGCGTGTCCCTATTGCTACCTATGGCAGCAATTAGTGGAAGATCTCTCTTGTTAAGGAGAGATAAGGCAAGGCAAGTAGAGAGCCTTCTGTTCACACACACATGTTGAAATGGATTCTCACCAGGAAATAAAGCACATAATTATGCATTAAAGGAAATCATCATAATCTCATTAAAATAACAATAATACTAATTGGACTTTTTAAACGGAGGTCATTTTTTGAGTAGGTCTGGGCTATAAAATTAGCATGAAAGTTAAGATTACATCAGTATAATGGACCAATAAAGTGTATGAACAGTACGGTTACATATATGGTACTATTTTTAGATGATCAAATTAAAATAAAAACAGTCTGAAAATTACAACTAACATCTCAATTGAAAGGTTTGCTGTCCCAGTGTGTGGGGCAAGAATATGTGTTAAATACTGTGTTTTCCAAATGGACAATTTTTCAGAAGCCAATAAAAAATAACCAAATTATATACTTAAAAATATAGTCATTTAAGATACAACAGGACCTAATACCAACAAATTGCTGCACATTATATAGGCATGACCTGACAGATTGGAGTTGAGGTGTCCTGACGTAGAAAGTATTTGCCTACAATACAAGACTGGGACTTGAAGAAGAGTTATTCTGATCTTGCAAAACTAGCCTACGTTTATTTTTAGAATTCCAAGTGTTTTAAGGGCATAATGAAAAGAATCAATCATTTTAAATCTGGTTGTTTGTGGCCCCTTACAGTTTAACCAAATATGTGTACAACAAACCAAAGATAAACTACATGTTGTTTCTGAAGAAAGGCTTGTGAAGCCGATTCTAGCACAACCTAGCAAAGTCCTTCCGTTATGCGCAGAAAGTGAACTTGCCCTGGTAAACATTATTTTCTGGAAACTTCAGGTGATGTAAAATGTGTCCAATATGTTTTTTAACATATTTAACTTAAGCAACCAGAATATTGTATTGAGATCAGATGTTTAATCTCGGAAAGATCTACGGAATGTGGGCCCGGTTCCATATTGCTCCATATGGTCCCACTGCTTGGCTGCTGGGCCTCAACTCCCCTGGGGGAGTGGAAATAACAACCGGATGCTTCACATTCCTACATCCGGTGGGCCATCTGGCATCGTTGCTTCTACTCTGCCATTGATATTGGTTAGGCAGAAGCCCCATGTAAAGGTGCTCCATTCACTTGTAGAGGGTTGGGTTCTCACTCCCTTCCATATGTGCAGTGGTACCAATTCAGGACTCGCTATGAAAGCACAAATTTGGCTTCAGGATTTGGACCGGTATTTAGACAAAAAAATCATGGAACGTAGTTTAACTTTTGTAGTTGTATTACATTCTATTGCTATTGGCAACTTCTGCTGCCTTTGGGGAAATGGCGGGGGGAGGACTGAAATGTTTTTCATGAGGAATGCCTGCAGACTACTTCCAATGGGTAAACCAGTGGCTAGCTTGCTATCTGGAATGATTGTATGATTTGCTTTCCAGCTGTGCCTACAATAACATTTAGTAGGACAGAAATCTTTACTAACATCAGTTTAAACTCCTAATATAGGCTACATGTTGATGTTAATCTATTCCCAAAGCCAATCCCTAATTAAATACAATAGCTCAATTACAATTAGTGTACTATAACTGACCTAAAAAAGCCAACAACAAAAGCATATTTTTACAAGTTACTCACAAATACCTTAAACATCAATGTAAAGATGATATATAAGGAATTTTAGAAAAGTAATCGACAACTGTTAAGACCTGAATACAGACATCAGTCAATGCAGTTTGTGTTCCATTCAGTTACTTGGTGATACATTTTGCATTAGGTATAGCTGTTAGGCGAAGATGGTATCAGGGGTAAATATGATATAGTATACGTAAATCTGTGACGGATAAATGTGTATATAATACACTTTGCTAAGTTAAATTAAAGTACATTGCACTGCACTACTAAAATGTAGAATATGTTTTGAATTTGCCTAACCAAACTTACCTTATACTGCACAACACATCATATACCAGTTTAATTAATCATTAAAATCTAATATGTCTTTCCAAAAAATGTATAATGGAGTGGCTGCCGTTCTCCTATGCAAGTTAATGTTTGAAACAAACATAGTGACTCCCGAGGTGAATAACCAATGCTGCAGCAGCACCAGTTTCCCCTTCTGCTACTCTAGATGTCAGATGGTTCAGATGTGGCCCAGTGTTGTTGATGGGTTTAACAATTCTAACTCATTTACGGGCCAGACAAGAATCAGTTACAGAATACTGTTCTTATATAAGATTCGGACAGAACACATCTCTGTGGCAGTCATATCGTTTTATTTTCTAAAACCGCAATGTCTCTTCTAGCTACATAGTTATGTGTCAGAACCTAAATCTCAGTCTATCATGCAGCCTTGAAATTAATCTCTGGTGTGAGATTTTGCTCACATCATGGTCTTTCGTAGACTTGTTTGAACGGTACAGTTGGCTTGAACTCATTGACATCTAAACGGCATGAGAAATGGGTTTAAGTTTCATTACAAGGCTTTCTTGCAAAAAATCCCTATCTTACCTCAAATTTGTTTTGGAAAAACAATAGAGCTCACTCTCTGATTCTGGTTTTTAGCAAAATTTAAGTTCATTAAACTTACAAGTGAAGATGAGATGAAATAAACCGAGCAGATCCTGCACTGTCAAAAGTCTTGACATTTAATGTATAATTGTAATCTCAAGGTTGCTTCACATTTTTGACAGTTCTTTTTATTAATTGCGGATAAGCTGTCCAAATAAATGTTTCTTCTTTTTTTTCTCACACATCATAACAGCCGCCAAATAAGACGTAGCAAATGGCCATGGTGGCGATGAATAGTGTTGTCCACTTATACAGTACCATGCAGCTTGGGGTCGCCACTCAGCTTCTGCCGTCGGAAGACATTGGCGGTAGGAGGCGTTATACAAATCATCGATGTGGACGGGCTAAACACAAGCAAACGCAGTTTGACAGCTTCTTTATCATGACAGTTTACCAAGGTTTTGTAAAAAATTGCATTGCAAGTATAGTCACTTTGTTGTTTTCCCCGAAACGTGCGTGCGGAGTTTACCCAACACTTTTCACCATTGGTCACCTGGCACCCCTCTAAGCATAAGCCTTTTAAAAATGCCACATCAGCATTGTCACACAGTGTTGATGGCTAAGATCTTATGCCATATGAAGATTTCCCTCCTCCTTTTCTGGAGCGTCTTTTATCTTTCCTCTGACGATATAAATGTAAGACAGGGTGAGGCTAATAGACATGACATATAAAACACACATCCCATAATACGTAGTCTACTCTGGCCTCGGAGACCCGCCCCCTTAGCTGGAGCTCAGCACGAGTGTCAATGTAAACAGACATAAAGCCGTTTTAGATTTTTTTCGGATGTGGGGTTGACACACAGACAATTAACCCTGAGCTCACGTTCATTTGCACGCGCAAGCGCGATAAAGAGCGTATGTGTGTGCGCGCGTGTGTAAAGCAACAATGTCAGGAACTCCCACCTGCCCAAAACATACACAATAATGACACTTGTTAAACAAAAATACTATTTTGAAGAGGGTGTTGCTGCATGCATGCAGAAGCAAAGAAAGAAACCAGAACCGACCTTTATGCATTCCCGTAAACCTGTCTTTCAGCACAGTGAGTTCGTATATCTTCCCGAATTCCTCAAACAGGGGCTTCAAATCTTTCTCCTCCAGGTTTCTAGGAATCTGTCCGATAAACAGCTTGATGGCGTCGTGGTCCTTCATTGGAATGGTGTTCTGACCGATCGTGAGCCCGTTCATTCTGCCGGCGCTGTTCGTGGTGCTGAATCCATTCTCTTGCTGCACTCCGTTTGCAGTGACTGTAGCCATCTTTCCTCAATGGGCCGGCGGCAGCTCTCTCTCTTTCTCTCTCTCTCTCACTCTCTGTCTTTCTTTCTTTCTCTCTCTTCTTTCTTCTTTTCCCTCTCTCTTAAGTAAACTGCACACTTTCCCTCTTTCTTTTCTTTCTTTCTTCTTCCTCTCTCCTGACCCTCTCCCGTTTGATTAAATCTTTCTTCTTTTTTCTTTCCTCTCTATCCTATTGCTTTAGTTTCGCTTTATTTATGGTTTATGTATTTTCACTCCTCTTCCCGTTCTCAATCTGTTTCTTTCTCCGTGTCAGCTGCCACTCTGCCTAGTGACGTCAGCTCGTAGGCTTCTGACTAGACCCCTAGTCAATTTGCATAATAAGCTCGGTTTAGCCAATTGGAAGGCAGAACGACCGAGGCCCACAGGGTGGAGTGAGAATACAAACATTTGTGTGAAGGGAAAGCTCGGGACATTTAAACGGAGCTAAAAAGAAAGTTGCCGCTGTGCCTATGAAATTTAATTCAGCAGAAAATATATTTTTTTATAAGGAAGACACATAGACTTTTGTAAACATGTATGCTGCGTTTTTAGTTTAGTCTGTAAGGAAATCATCCACTTACCTAACGTGTTGCTGTCCAGGGTACTGAAGTGCCTCTATCTTAATGTATTTGGTGAACCGCTATACATGTTTAGGATTTCCACGGCTTATTTAGCACGCAAATAATTAACTGGTCTTTATTTTACATATTAAAACCACACAACATTTTAAGAAACGTATATGTTGTTTTATAAAATTACAAAAATATTAGTAGTTCTGCTCAAGGTCATTTTGGTTTATTACATTCATACATTAAAGTAATTTAGTAATAACTCCTGAGTGCACACATTTTCATACATTCTTTAAAATGTTGATCTTAAAGAGAGGTTGAATACCTTGGACATATGTGGATCACAACACCTAAAAAATATGCCCTCTTTGATTTGATGCAGGCAACACGTCATAAAAAGTTGGGATGGGCAACCAAAGATTCGAAAACATCTCACAACTAATTAGGTTAATTGGCAACAGGTCAGTAACATGACTGGGTATAAAAAAGCATCCCAGAGAAGCAAGGCCATTCAGAAGAAAAGATGAGGAAGGTTTCAGTATTCTGTGAAAGACAGCAAATAGTGCATCCTTTTAAGAACATTTCTCAACGTAAAATTGTTAAGCGTTATTGGATCTTAACTTATAACGTACATACATTCATTTATACTTTAAGAGAATCCAGAGAAATCTTTGTAGGGACATCCTGAAAACTTAGTAATAACATAGTAATAAACTTGCCCTTGTCCAAAAATGTTTGAAACGTGTTGCTGGCAGGAAATGTCAAATGGGCAGGTGTTTTTCTGCATATGGGTAGCCTTCTCTTTTATGTGTGTTTTAGTTTGGTTGTTCTCTGGCAAAACGAGGCATCTTTCTAAAAGCTTTGCTAACATCTGGCATTGCCCTGCTCTGATTAGCTTTAATTATTTATTTTCAATTTAAACCCAATTTTTTCATCCCAAAAAGATCCTGCAGAGTTTACATGCTGAATGGGAAATAAAAGCACAACAGGCCCCTTGTCAGTACCATCAGAGGCATTCATTTCCATAAAGGCATAGCTAATTTAGCTTCTGTGACGCTTATTGGTTTTGTGATTTTCTATTTTTGTAATTTCTCAGTGGGGACCCTTGTCTTCACAGCTGTGAAGACTTCCAAACTGCTTGGCAGGGAGACATCCAGGTACTGCTCTACTATAATATAACTGGGGAATGGTCATACATGTACTGCTCTACCATAATAAAACTAGGGAACAGTCATACAGGTACTGCTCTACCATAATATAACTAGGGAACGGTCATACAGGTAATGCTTTACCATAATATAATTGGGAACAGTCATACAGGTACTGCTCTACCATAATATAACTGGGGAACGGTCATGCAGGTACTGCTCTACCATAATATAATTGGGAACAGTCATACAGGTGCTGTTCTACCATGATATAACTGGGGAATGGTCATACAAGTACTGCTCTACAAGAATAGAACTGGGGAACGGTCATACAGGTAATGTTCAACCATAATATAACTGGGAAACAGTCATACAGGTACTGCTCTCCCATAATGTAACTGGGGAACAGTCATACAGGTACTGCTCTACCATAATATAACTGGGGAACGGTCATACAGGTACTGCTCTACCATAATATAACTGGGGAATGTATATACAGGTACTGTTGTACCATAATATAACTGGGGAACGGTCATACAGGTGACTTATCGGCTGATTGCTTCCTAGCTGACTGCCTTCTGGCTGACTGGCTAACTGATGCCTGTCTGACTGACAGCTGCCTGGCTGGCTGACTGGCAAACTACCGAATGCCTGGCTGACTGACTGGTTGGCTGACAGGCTGGCTTCATGGGGGATCTTATTGCAGTGTTTTGCCTGCTGCAACAAGCCGGGTTCTCCGGCTTGTTGCTGCCAAGCGTCATCACATGTACTGAAGCAGAGGACAGACGTGATTGCTCTTCTCACAGATGGAGTGCAGTCAGAAGACTTCCAAGGAGTGCTTGTGGAGGCATGTGAACTTTCACAAAGAAAGAATGCACACAAGAAAAATATCCAGTGTCCTCCAGGATTTTGCACACCTGAGAACCCAAGTTGGCTTGATCCCTTTTTCATTATAAACATTATTCACAATGTATTCAAG
>JACXGK010006221.1:17825-29776 GCA_016801125.1 Novumbra hubbsi
GGGGGGGGGGGGGGGGGGGGGGGGGGGGGGGGGGGTGATGCAGTCAGGCACGGACACGTTTCACTGTCCATCTTGTAAATATGATTCAAAGTGAACAGAGAAAAAGCATTCGTATTCATGGCGGCACTTCTACGAGGTGTGACAGTATTTCTGTGAATTTGAGAGTGGTATGCTAATCCTGGAGCTTTCTCCGACACACGGGCTCTAGCGGTTGCTGACTGCCTCGGGGAGGGGAGGTGCAGTCATTGCACTGTTTCCCCATGCGCCCCAGGAGAGAAAACCATTCTCTCTGAAGCAATCATTTGCTTTCAAAACTCGACTTCTCTCAAAAATGCATTCATTTGCCTGTGCACAATGGAAGTGGCAGTATAGCAATTTTTGGTCCAAGCCTGGGCTGCGTATTGAAGGATTATTTTTTTTACGGTTTGTTCATTTTCATTTATAAAGGCTGGATTACATCTCATTGATGAGGGACTTTTATCCTTTTTGGCTGGTTTCCTCTCTTGTGTTAGCGGCTGGCCATTCCAGTGAATGACAAGCAGCTGCCTAGATGGACTCATTGCACATTCAAGTTTCTCAGTAAACCTGGGAATTAATAAATGAGAGACAAACAAACAAGAGGTCACAGAGACTGCCATGAGTCATCTGCTTCCTGGAAGCTAATGAATCCCACAATCCTCTCTGCCTGCCTAGCTCCCAGGAGTATGTAGCACACGGGCATTTTTGCTCTAGATTTTATTTATCCATTTAACCATATCTGAATATGCATTATATTTTCTGCATTATGTTGGATATAATTGCGAAGCGGCCTGGTGTTCAGGCGCGGACACATAATTACACAGTTGTTATGTTTTGCAGGGCAGCTTCATTTGGTGGAGGAAATCTCTCGTTCTAACAGACATGCACACACACGCACGCACGCAAACACACACACACGCCGCTGTGAGTCAGATGAAGACAACATGGACACCCACACAGTGCAGAGAGGTGAGTGGAATGAGGCTCCCACAGTCTGTTCACAGCGGCAGTTTAAAGCTAGGCCCGGCCCATCAACAGGGGGGAACCATGGGGCAGCACGGGTAACAGGACTGAAACACGAGCAGTGGGCAGGATAATCGCCTTGTACTGTAAGACCATTCACAAAGAACAAAGAGCCCTCACCTTGTTTTTTTCCTGAATGCATTCTGATGACGAGTACAGTATGTTCCCAACGAGACGACGTTGTCGTGACAGGTTGAGCCGAGGCTGACCAGAACTCCTCTCAACAGCAGCATCACACACTGTTAATGGGCTTCTTTGCGGCACAGAGTGTACAGTTGTCATGGCAGTCTATTTTTACATTGGTGGAGGCCCAGCAGGATCAGTGGTTCAGTGTGGTTTTTGAAGCTCACAACGTTGAGATGAGTCACACGTATAGCAGCCAGGCTTCACAGAGCCCACACAACTAATTCACAAGCTGTTCTAGCTAGCTGCTAGCACATGTTCTTTGGCTTCCATCATCTCCTTTGCTTTTGGAAAAGGAGAGGGAAAAAATATCATGTTTTTCACTAAATCTATTAGCTTTCAGCACTTCTTTGGTTTGAGCCGTTTGATTTCAGCGGAGTTGTCTTTCTAGCGATGTATTGTAGTGTTGAGAGGGTTCTGGTTGTGCTAAAAACAATACACTTACAGACCTTTGAAAACCTTCAGTGTATTCTGCTTGGCAAGCAAGGAACAGGCTTGCAAAACTGACACTATTTGAAAAGCCTGCGAATGCATGTTTTGAGGCTGAGCAACGATGTTGTTTGCAACAACAACTACAAATATGACAAATACACGGCTCAAAAACATTAAGGGAACACCTAAAACACACATCGGGTCTCAATGAACAAAATATAACAAAATCTTTACAATACATTGTGTAATTCGTTGAGAAAAAAATACAACAACAATCAGTGGAAACCAAAATCCGCAACCGATTCAACGCTGGATTCAAACTCTGAGGTCTGAGGAACGTGAGGGCCAGTTAATGGCATCAATGCCTTTGTCATCCAGGAACTGCCTACACACTCTGGCCACATGAGGCCTTGTC
Source organism: Novumbra hubbsi (assembly GCA_016801125.1). NCBI lineage: Eukaryota > Metazoa > Chordata > Actinopteri > Esociformes > Umbridae > Novumbra > Novumbra hubbsi. Next base: position 19,897 of record JACXGK010006221.1, read on the forward strand.
CTGCACCAGGAGGAGACTAGGGCCCACTACATCAGCATATGGTCTGGCAATGTTTCTGGTTACTGTTGGCTGGCACGTGGAGGTCTGTGCGACCCTCCAAGGATATGCCTCCCCAGACCATCACTGGCACACCACGAAACCGGTCATGCTGGATGATGTTGCAGGCATCATAACTTTCATCACGATGTCCCCAGGCTCGTTCATGTATGTCACATGTGATCAGTGTGAACCTGTGTGAAGAGAACGGGGCGCTAATGGGGGACCTGCCAATTCTGGTGTTCTCTGGCGAATGCTGCAAGTTGCTAGGCTGTAAACATAGATCCCACTAGAGGACGTCAGGCCCTCATGCCACCCTCGGGTCATCTGTTTTTGACAGTTTGGTCAGACACATGCACACCAGTAGCCTGCCGGCCCTTGTGCAGGGCTCTGGCAGTGCTCCTGCTATTCCTCCTTGCACAAACGAGTCAATACCAGTCCTGTTGCTAGGTTGGTGGCCTTATACAGCCCTGTTCAGCTCTACTCGTGTAATGGTCCGTTTCCTGGTATCTCCTCAGTGCTCTTGAGATTGTACTGACACGTATGGAGAATCCTGGAGGAGCTGGACTACCTGCACAACCTGAATGGGCTGCAGGTACCGCCTCATGCTAGAATGTGTACCTGTCATTACATTCATTTGCACCAAAACGGGTGACATTGATCTACAATAACTTTTGCTTCCTAATTGATATCCCTGAAGGTTAATTGACTTGGTGTTGTACTTTGATGATTACGCATTCCTCACATTTGTTTTGAGCAGTGCATTTTGAAGGTTTTGGAAATAGTGATTATTTAGTTATCACAGTGTTTCCAAAGTCAGTAAGATAGTTGCAGTTTTGTCATTGTCAAGGTGAAGCAGCACTAGGATGTAGAAGTAGAAATACAATGTCCCTGCAGGAGAGGCAGGTAAATATCCCCTGGCAAAGATATCTGACCAACAAAGAGACAGACAGTGGGGTCCAAAGACCAAACGTCAGTGACTGAAGTATGAATGTCTTCTAGTCAGTGTGGAGGAGTTTTATCTGGGGGCTTCAAAACATCCTCCAGTTGCCCATTGGGCAACTGTTTAAAGGTTGACTCAATTATTTTCTGTGTGTGTGTATCTTTGTGCATCTCTCTGTGTGTTCACGTGTGAGTAAGTCTATGTGTGTGTGTGTTTGTTTTGGTTTAACTGATCAAATTAGGAAGAGAAGTCCTTAGAACTTATAATAGGAAGAGAAGTCCTAAAAACTTGTATTAGGAAGATAACTCCAAAGAACTTGCATTTGGAAGGGAAGTCAAAATTATTCTAATATTTTTTGCCCAACAATGACAAAGAAAACCTTCCGTCCTAGGGCTTAGGTTTATGATCACATTTTTAATTTGGGGTAGTTTTCCACTAATCTGGGTCACTCATCAAGATGTTGGCCTTACGTGTTAGGTTTAGGTTTAAGCGATGTGGCCAGGTAATATTGTATCATCAATATTAGGGTATTAAGGTTAAGTTAGGGCTAGGATTAAGTTATGGATAGGGCTAGTGAACATGGATTTACTTCTGGTCCCCACAAGACTCCAAAAACACCCAATGAATTGGAAAGGAAGGGGCACACATGAACACTTTAAAATACATCAAAAAGTGCCTACAAAAGAGTAAGCTTGCCTGTTATGTTATAATGAGCATTACTTGAATATGTTCATTATAAATGTGATGTGACGTATCTAACATTCAGTGTTGAATGTTATGTCTAGATAACATTCACTTGCTCTTCAAGTGAATGATCCATCTTGAAATGTTCATGAGCACTACCTCCTCTCCATTTCGATTGGTTGTTTGCCTGAACCAATCACAGAAGATGTTTGAGTAAGTAAAAAGGGGATGGGTGCTTGTGCTTGCAGCACAGTAAGACCACACGTTTATTCACCCAGTAACCATGGCATGTTGTAGCTATGTCTACCTATTATGATACCAGTGTGACTTAGAACGTATCACTACATTGAGCAGCTCTTTTCATTTCATATCACAAAGAGCAACAGAAACACTGCCCATTATCCAGTCCAATTATACAGTAATGTTGGCATTTCTCCCAGGGAGTCAAAGGTTGCACATTGACAACCATAGAATTACATAAAGAATTACATGAATAATGCTATCATAACATTTAGCAAAAAGCTGTGCAATACAACTAACAGGAAACAGTTCCGGTGCACTTCCCTTTTCACTGACTATTTGGACAAATTAAAATTTCTGAGATGTCAACATCTTTAAACGTAACGAGAGGGGACTTTTTGTCCATTGAGTTGAACAAGAAAAGGGGTGAATCCACAGCCTTGGTCTCACAAGTTTAACACCAACAAACTTAATAGAGGTGCTTGTGAAGTCACTTTGTTAGAAGTTTCAGAGTTTATTCTCATGAGTTTGTACAGCTACCAGATGTTCTGTCACCTTCACAAAGCAGTGCGACCAATGGCAGCCAGTCCCGCTGACCTCTAGCCAGAATCCTCTGGTTCGTCTCCAACTGTCATCAGGGGTTTCAGAGGCTATGTGGTCATTTGTGGACCCTGAAGATGACAGTATCCTCTATTTATTCCCTGTGGGTTTCCACAAACATGTCTATTGATGGAGATGCTCCAGCATGTTGTAGCTGTCTGCTGTCCTAAACAGTTGCAGGACTAATGTCTGGTCCAGTGGGTTCCTTGACGCTCTCCTGCAAGTTAATACATTCTGGGCCATCTGTTTCCACACACCTCTTTTCCATTACCAAACTCCCCTCCCTGGCCTGTAGATAAGGGGAGAAGGAGAAACAAAACAGTAAGTGAGAGGTGTGTGAAAGAATTTGAAGACGGAAAGAGATGGACGGTCAACCTGACGTTTTGAGGAAGACACATTCATCATGACCACCCTTGCTTGGATACACACTTTTGGATTTGAAAGCCATTACATTGTTTGGCGACAGCGTGTGTGTGTGTATTAGGGGTACTTAACACAATGATAAAGAGAGGGGACATTTGTGAGCCAGTTGTTTGACTGCTATGCATGATAACCAAAGACTTCGTTAGGAGAGGAGTTCTAATTGCTGGGGTTGGAATTAATCAAAGCCGCAGAACAATGGAAAATTGATACATTCTGGGTGAAGGATAGACCCACATAAAGACTGAGAAGAAAAGTCATGCAACTCATTTGATCCTTTCACATTCTCAAAAAACAGGAACACATCTTGTCTTTTCTCTGGAGGCTGGATCCATTCATCTGTAAAGAACTCAGATGTAAATGGTACTAGAAAATAACCATAACCTATTTTGCTGCACATCACTGCAATCAAACATTTTCTGTAGCTCTCAATGAGAATTCTGCACCTGTAAACAGGTTGTTTGCCAACTCTTCCTGAGCAAACTGCTCCAGCCGTTTCAGGTTTGATGGGTAACTTTTCCATACTGCAAGTTCCAGTTCATTCCATAGATTATCCTATTGGAGGACACATGACTTGCGACTAAGGCCAAGCTTTCTGACACTAGGCAGTATGTTTCGCTCCAGAATGCCTTGATAGTCTTGCAATTTCATTGTGCCCTGAACCAATTTAAGGCACCCTTTGCCAGACTTAGCAAAGAAGCCCCAAACCATAACTGAGCCTCCTCCATGTTTCACTGTAGGTTTGGTGTTCTTTTCTTTGTCGTCTGCAAACATAGAGCTAATGTGACTTGTCAAAAATAAAAAAAATACTCATCTGTCCAAAGGACATTCTTATAGAATGATTGTGGCTTGTCAATATGCATAGCAAATTCCAGTCTTTTTTAATGTTTTTCATTCAATGGTGAAGTACTCCTGGGTCTTCTTCGGTGGAGCCCACTTTCACTTAAAGTGATGGATGGGGCGATCTGTAACGGACATACCTTCACCTTGGAGTTCAACTTGTAATCCTTGGTTCTTTTTCTGCCATTCGCACTATCCTTCTGTTCCATCTGGGGTCAATTTTCCTCTTGCAGCTGCACCCAGGGAGGTTGGCAACAGTTAATGGACCTTGAACTTCTTAAAAATATTTGCAACGGTTGTCATTGTGCTTGGAGATGGTCTTGTAGCCTTTACATTTACCATGCTTGCCTATTATTTTCTTTCTGATCTACTCAGACAACTCTCTCCTTTGCTTTCTCTGGTTCATGTTCAGTGTGGTGCATACCAAACAGCAAAGTGACTATTTTTCAAAATTGAAATAACCTGAATGATTACAAGATCGGAGACATGTGATACTAATGAAAGAAACAAATGTGTTTTATATCACCATAATCCATATTTTGTTAACTATTTTCTAAGGGGTACAAACAAATGTTTCCAAGCCATTTTAGAATATCTTTGTAGAATATGCAATAATTCAAAAAAAATTCACAGCTCCCTTGCTTTATTTTATGACATACCAAAGGTATACAAGTATAGATGATACAGAAACATTTAGTTTCATCACTTTTCAGAAGGAATAAAGCATTGTTTCAATGAGCTCAAAGGGTACCAACAAATATGACCACATCTGTAAATGTTCGTACTGCGGTTAATTGCATGCAGTGTATTGAGTTACAGACACACTGTGAGTAGATGTTAAAACATGGGAGTGCAAATTAATCTATATAAAAAATGTTTAACTTTTTTTACCATTAATAAAACAAACGTCACTCACATACTGTAGCTATTAATGCTGTAAATATTTTGTCATGACTACTCTTATCTACTGTTATCATTGTCCACGGGGGGAAAACTGCTTTACAATCTTTCAACATTTTGGAACCACTGTAAGCACCTTTGTTTAGATAACTTTACTGTTTTACAGCACTCTCTCTCTCTTTCTCTCTCTCTTTTCTCTCTCCCTCTCTCTCTTTCTCTCTCTCTTCTTCTCTCTCTCTCCCTCTCTCTCTTCCTTTCTCTCTCTTCCTCTTTCTCCCTCCAATAATCTCTCTCTTCCTTTCTCTATTCCTCTCTTTTCCTCTTTCTCCCTCCAACAACCTGTCTTTCTCCCTTTCTCTCTTCCTTCAACCCTTTCTCTCCCTTCTCCCTCCCATCTCTCTCCCTCCAATACCATGTCTCCCTCTCTCTCATTCCCACCAACACCCTCTTGCTCTCTGAATTATGTGCATTTACACACATCTTCTAACACACAACAGCAGTAAACATATTAAACAGTAATATAAAGACTCTAACCCTAGTCTTTAGATAACCACATGCCCACAGAACATATCTATTTTTGCTTTTATTCCATATGACATTTGAAATATATTTTCTTTCTTTCTTTTGCAATTGTTTTCCAAACGGTCCGTTTTTGCCATTAAAAGTTTGTGGTGGTCAATTTGCCAGCCAGCTGGTCCGTAATCCAGCATGATACCTCGTATCCATTAAGTAGAAACACTCGTTTATATGCAGACACATTAGGCGGTACAGGTCTAGGAGATGGGTCCAGTTTTTTAAAGCTGTCTTGTTCACTATGCATGGGGATTGTAGAAGAGGATGTATAATGTAAAACTATTTTCTGACACCCTGTTGAAATGTCTGATATTTATGCGATTCCTATGCATATTGCAAACCTGTTGTCAACCACGGAATGCCTCATTATGGGGAAGCAGGGAGACTGATTGCCATACGAGGGCCTGGTTTACTAGTCATATATGTGTGCAGGACCTTTGTCTGTTGGCCCCGGGGGTATTCTATGCGAACGCGATTCAGCTTCATGACACAGACAGATAGACAGAAAGAGCCTCAGCAAATGCTTGGGAGCAGGCAGAGCTCTGGCTAAACCCTACGTCTCCTCTACGTCTCCTCTACGTCTCCTCTACGTCTCCTCTCCTCCCAATGAATATTTCAATTCCACCTCAAATTGAATTTGCGAGATGCAAAAAAAAAAAAAAAAAAAGGAGAGGAGATATTTGCACATGACCATCAGTGATAAGAGAGAGGGAGGAGGATGGGGGAGGGGGGCAGATTATGGGGTGTTTAACACCTCTGAGGAGCCTATCAGGAAGGGCATGTCCCTCATTACCTGTTGTTTGGAAACTGCCGCCGCAGCACGTCGAGAGGCCCCGGTTCACCCAGACTCCCACCTGCATTGGGGAGGGGAGGGAGGACATCTCTTCACCCAGACTTCCATCTGCATTGGGGAGGGGGGAGGACATCTCTTCACCCAGACTTCCATCTGCATTGGGGAGGGGGGAGGACATCTCTTCACCCAGACTTCCATCTGCATTGGGGAGGGGGGAGGACATCTCTTTACCCAGACTTCCACCTGCATGGGGAGGGGGGAAGACATCTCTTCACCCAGACTTCCACTTGCATTGGGGAGGGGAGGGAGGACATCTCTTCACCCAGACTTCCATCTGCATGGGGAGGGGGGAGGACATCTCTTCACCCAGACTTCCATCTGCATTGGGGAGGGGAGGGAATCTCTGACATGACCTCCAGTCAGGCGAGTGTGTCTGGAACCGCTGGAGACAGGATGGAACCGATGGAGAGGGGAAAACACATGCCTCGCAATCAGCCATGAAATGCAACCTGGCACCAATTGGGCTTCAGCCTGCAGGGGGCCTCTCTCTACATATCAGACTGTGGAATGACACTGAGCGAACCTCAGAGAGGAAGAGGAGAGGGTGAGGCGGAGGGAGAAGGAGAGAAGGAGAGGGCAAGCCACCTCACAGGGCTGTTTATTAATGTAATTAAACACAGGCTGGCTCTCGCTCTAAAACCCACCTGACCTCCACGGGAGAGAGAGAAATATAGGGGGGGTGGCGTTGCTGGAGTAACAGGGACAGGAGATTGAAAAGATAACGCAGGAAACTAGAACAAAATAGAACAAACAGGGTGTAACAGAGATAGATGTCAACATAGAAGATGAGTGCTAGGGACATAGAAATAGAACAGATAGATGTCGACATAGAAGACAAGTCCAAGATACGTAGAAATAAAATAAATAGATTTAAACATATGAGATAAGCACTAGAGACTGAAATAGAACACATTTTGAGATCGGACATGATTACTGCGGGGTTTCCAACTGGTTGTTTTTGTAAAAGCACTTTGTGACAATGGTTGATGTAAAAAGGGCTTTGTACATACTTTTGACTGATTTGATTGATGTAGAAATAGAAATGCTAGATATGGACAAATAAGTACCAGGGACATTGAAATATTAAAGCTAGATAGACAGGACAGCAAGAAGATGCACAGACAGCGAGTGAATCACTAGCCAACCAGAAAACAAGACCCGACAAAGGCCAGGAGACAAAATAAGGAGAGAGAGAGGACGTCAGGAGACAATATAAGGAGAGAGAGGAGGTCAGTACTGGGGCAGGAGGTCAGGAACGGGGTACAGTGAGCAAGAGGAAGAATGCCATGTAATCACATTAGACACAGTGCACTTGTCAGTATAAGACTCCTCCTCTCCCATCCTGTCGGACTCTTGGTCAGCCTGTCTGCCTGTTGGCCTGTCTGCGGTGCGGTGGCCAGTGAGACAGTCACGGTGCTATGACTGGCCCGGGCTGAGAAGGGGTGTGGTTGGGGGGTGGGGGGTGCTCTTGAAGGACACCCTGTCACAATCCATTTGTTGCCTCCACAGCTCACATTAGACAATAATTACATTTCTCAGTATTAATTGAGGACTTGTAATGGAAACGAGAGCTGTCAGGGAATGTATCAAAGTACACCAACAATAAGAGGCAGTTACAAAACAAATATCATCTGGACAAATGAGGGAGGGATTAAACCTGATTGATGAGGATTGGGGCCTCAGCCGCACACTGTCTGTTTGCTCTGTGACTTCTGCCACTGTGTATTTCGCTGGTGTGTGTGTGTGTGTGTCCGAGATTATGTGCATTAGTCTGTTTGTATGTGGGCTAGATACTTTCAGAGTGAAATTACACCAGCTAATAGAGCCTGTATGAGGAATTGGTAATCCATTGCCGAATTGAATTACTATGCATTAATACTGTTATTCCATAATACAGAACAGGCATGTTAGAGGTCTTAATCCTATTCATCTGTAAATGTTATTTTTTCTCATCAGTGTTTACACAAGAGGATATCAGCGCAGAAACACGGAATCATTACCCTCCTGCCACGAAAGACCATTTCTCTCTTGTTCTACAATACATGTTCAAGGCGGTTTAATGGGATCATATCTATTATTCTTGTTTTAGCCCCGGACATTAATTTGACTGGCCTTTGGGAAAAACACTGCTGAGACATGCAGAGCATTTCTCTGCATTTAAAATCAATACGATAAACAGAATCCTTCATTCATACTTATCGATAAATATAACATTGTTGTGATCCCAGCACACACTTCCATACCTCCATTATTTAGGAAAACATCCACTTTACACACAAGCCTAGTGTTTCCCAACCCTGGTCCTGGGGACCCAAGGGGACACGTTTTTGTTTTGTTCTTCTATGGCCAGACAGGTGCTGAGGGTCTAGGGCTGAGTGGCTCGTCTGACACAAACATGTAATGCTGATTTAACGTTTGTAGTTTAACCGTGTTGATTGGTTGATTTCCAACTTGCAAGTAAACTAAGTAGTGCACTGGTCCCCTCAACCTAAATCAAGGGTAGTGGGGGCAGCATTTGTGAATTGATTCGGCACTTAAGATGACAATTAAACAGCAACCAGTTTTGATAGGGAGTCCCCTGAGAGGAACTGGCAATGGCTTAGGGCTTGTTGATTGGACGGCAGCCAGAGTCTAACTGTGGGGCCATATGACCTCATCATTCATGCCCAGATTATTAAAAAACAACATAGAAATCCTCAGACAGGATTGTCAGGTCCTACATAACTCCAGGGGGAGGTGCAAGCAGAGACCCTCCCTCCTGGTCACCCACTTGCTGCTGTTCAATTACCCATTTTTTCTCCCCTTAACCCTCCAAGGAATCCCCATTAAATCCAGATGCAGTTTGATTCCCATCTTCAACATCCTTCCAAAGAGCTGCCCCCTTTACTCTTGATTTAGCCTGAGGGGACGAGTGAAAAACGTTGTTCGCATGCAGGGATGATATCAATCAACAAAAATCTTTTTTTAGGGAAAATGTACTTTGATGCCACCCAAGACCCAATCATCACCTTCCCTTGCTTGGGCAAGTTCACACGTAAGTAAACTCAGACGTGATATTGTCTAACAGCATTCAGCGGCTGTGGGACTAGGGCTGTGGGACGAGGGCTGAGGGTCTAGGGATGAGGGACTGGGGCTGTGGGGTTAGGGCTAGGGGTCTAAGGATGAGGGACTATGGCTGAAGGGCTAGGACTGAGGGGCTAGGGATGAGGGTATAGGTCTGAGGGTCTAGGGATAAAGAAATTAGTGCTGAGGGTCTAGGTATGACGGACTGGGGCTGGGGGGCTATGGCTGAGGGACTAGGGCTGTGGGGCTAAGGCGGAGGGTCTATGGATGAGGGAGAAGGGCTGATGGGCTAGGGCTGGGCAGGATATAGTACAGGTCAATTGGGACGAAAAAATCATGCCACCTGAACTAATTATTTTCCAGCGGTGTGGCCCTTAGTAACCAGCCATCTGTCCCACAAGACTATTCTCACCGCTTCAGCACACCTGCACACCGTAACCTACACAGCAGCGGTTTACAGCACTCAACCCTCGCTCATCTCCTCACATGCAGAGGGCATGGTACTGAAACCATAAGTATGACCGACAACTGGAAATCCATGAACACGGTCTACGCTCATATCTCATTATGTTCACATCCCATTGTGTTCTATGTTCACATCCTGTTATGTTTTATGTTCACATCCCATTGTGTTCTATGTTCACATCCCATTATGTTCTATGTTCATATCGCGTTAAGTTCTATGTTCACATCCCATTATGTTCTATGTTCACATCCCATTATGTTCT
>JACXGK010006222.1:6304-29947 GCA_016801125.1 Novumbra hubbsi
TGCTAGTAGATCTGCCTGTTCCAATGGGGTGCTAGTAGATCTGCCTGTTCCTTGGGAGGCCAAGTGAGCAAAATCTAGGAAAATAAGTAATGCGCACACACAGACAAACTAGGAGCTAGCGCCTCACACTGTATTAGCATACACTACAAGTCGGATAAGCTAATGTAGAGGCTAATGAATTAATGCATCATTTTCAAACCCGTTGAACAACGAACACAACTCCTACCCAGTAATTCAGAAACTGGGGATGAATATGTAGCCATGATGATGTAACTTCCCTAATGGACTCTTTAGTAACTACTAAGGTTACTAAAGAGTCGGCAACATCCTATATAGAATACAGTGTCTTACGCAGGGCTCCACCTTCAATGACCTGGGACTGCAGCATGGGATCTTTAGAGCTGAGGAAAATGTGCATCCTGCCGTATTTCTCACATCACTTCTGGCATTATGTGGTTTGGCATCCAGGGACCGGCGAGGACTGACCCGCCTTGACTTCAGAGGCCAGGCTGCAGTGAAATGCAGAATGTTATGCCAGTAATATGTTTTATCTGGGGGGAGCATTTGTTCCAAATCTTATTTCCTGTGCATGACTGGTACATGTTGCAACAGCTGGCTGGCTGATAATGCCAACACTGGGTGTGGAGGCGGTCCGTGGCTCAAGCAGCTTTTAATAATTGATGCCGGCCAAGGCCCCTGGATTGGGCTGTAATTGCATTACAGGTCACTTCTCAATAGCAATTTGTGAAAGTTGTGGTGATGTGTGCCGGATGACGATCAATAGGGTCTGTCCAGGGATGGAGACAAACCAGCTCTCTGTTTCTTTCTCTTTCGCAACCTTCTGCTCTTCCTTTGTTTTATAACCCTTTTTCTTTACCTCCCGATCTCCATCTGACTCTACTGTAGGCAGGCAAGCAGAAAGAAGCTAACAATGGATCTGCTTTTCTCAATGGTTTTATCACAATGTTTTTATATATTCCGTGTCGTTACAGAAGAGCAGCACAATAGGTAAAAAATGTTTTTATTAAATTGAAAGTAATTTCTGGGGAAATTGTAAAGTGTGCTTGCGGTTGCACCAGCTGTATACGATGTCCGGCTGTATAAAGACAGAATAGCTGGCTAAAAAAAAAACTTCTGCCTTAAATTTGACCAAGTAAGTTCCATGGTCAAACTCAGTGCCATTTCATTGTCACTCCATAAACAGTACTGTAGCTCAGTAATCTTACTTGGAAACTTCAGAACTGGCAGCCATTTGCATGGCCTGATTCTGGAAAGTTTGAGTAACGTAAGTGGCTAGATAACCGGCATTCGGTGTGGCTAACTACCCATTGTTGAGCATGGCTATGCTTTTATAAATAAAACATTTGATATTATAACAATAATACTCATCTTTCAATGGGTGGCTCTGATCTAGTCACTCAGGTTTCCAGTTTGCACTTTTTGAGAGCCTAAATATCTCCCATGGAGGAAAATGTACAGTAATAGTGGTTTACATTGTCCCCTCTTTGGTAAAAAGCTTCATTTTCTCAAGGTTGCACTTACTGACCTTTGACCTGTATAGGCCTTCGTGTGTCATACTGTGCACGTGGACAAAGTCCATTCTCCAAAGGTCTCTGTTTTATTGCTTAAGAGAAAGTGACTCCCTTTGTTGTTCTCGTTTGCTCTTCTTTTCATCTCCATTTCTACAGTATCTCTCTTTTGTTCTTCCTTTCGTCACAAATTATTGCTGTGTCATCCTGGTTCTCTTTCTTTTCTCCTGCACCTGTCTCCTCCTCTTTCTTGCTCTCTTATGGAAGGAGAGCGGAAGAGACCAGTACGTGTTTGCATGTGATTGTGAGGGTGTGATTGAGGAAAACAAAGACGGGAGAGGAACCCTTAATCAATTTCAACGTAATCATTTGACTCTCAGACAGTCTCAGTACAAATTAAAGGCAACAAAGTCTGCCTGATCCTCTCTCGCTTGGCCGTAATTTACATCACGTTGCCTTTCGATTGGGCTCTGCCTTTTTCTTTGTCTGTCCTGTCCGTAGCAGCTCACCTCTTGCATGTGCTTCATGGGGCGTAACACTGTTGAAAAGTCACCAAAGAGGTGAATGGCGATGGGCCGGCCATATATGTTTATGGACTCTCACTGCACTCTCTCCACTGCTGTAAAAGCTTAAAATGTTCTGGTCCTCCCTGGACCCTTGCTGGATTTTTTTCTTCTTCTGTGTTTGTGAGTGTGTGTGTATTTGTGTGATCCAGGTCTAACGTGTACACCTGTGAACCCCACAAAGATAGTAAAGCCTGATAAAACGGTTTCCACAATGTGTTTTTGTCGGGTCCCCATTAAAAACCATGTAATTTCCACAATACTGATTAGGGTTAGGGTTAGGATTAGGGTTAGGGTTAGGGTACACATATTTTGAAAACAATTAGTTCCATACCTAGTGGTAGAATTTAGGTTATCTTTAGGCATTAGGTCCAGGTTATAATTGAGTTTACAGATGGTGTATGCCATAGGGGACATGGATTTCTTGGCTTCTGGTACAGACCAGGGATAGAAAAGGGGTGTGTGTTTGTGCATACATGAGACAGAGAGAGACAGCATTCAGAATGCATTGAAACTGGCCACAGCAATGTTTATGCAGAGGTCTTATTTACAACATTCATCCCATGAAGCCCTCCAGGCCTTAGTTCTGAAAGGTGGAAGTACATCCGTAAGGGGCGGTTCCTGAGGTAGTTGTTGCAGATGCAGTGCCCAAGACCAGACTGTCACTTCATTTGACCAACATAAAAATAACTACAGTGAAAATACCACAGCGAATTTGAATTACAATCATTCTGTTTACATTTTAAACAAAAGCGCAGCACTTGTTGCTTTCACACAAACTAAAAATAATGGGGCCTTTTCTGCATTGCAGCTTTTCTTAGTTTGAGTATCCCGGTTTTAATGTTTTTATTGGACTAAGCTAATACTGCTATCCACAGACTGGGTTAAGGTTAGAGAGTTGTAATGAATGGCTTAAGAAATGTGACATAATGGGCCTTCAGCCAAAACCCCAAGTAAGGGGAATTAAACCCAAACATGTTTTTAGGTCAAAAAATCCCTTGTTGATATTATGCTTTCATATTTCCTTTAACTTGTTTCCTAATATCTACATCGTCTTTTATTCATCTCTATCTCTGTCTTCTCTTTTTCTTTCCATTTCTTCTACACCCCTCTCACTGGAAGGCCAGCTTACACTTCCCTTTGTGTCACCTTTCCACATGGAAGCACAGTCACTGACAGAGTTCTCTATCCTCGCCTCTCCTCTTCTTCGACACACTCTGAGATCCAAAGAGAACCTCGCTGTCTGAGGCAAATGCACCACAAACTTGTCAGAAAGCATTTGCTTTTTTTCCTCTTCATCCCCCTCACTTCCCCTTTCTTTCTTTTAGTTTTTTTCTTGGTCTAGATGTTTTACAAAGTTTGAAATGTACTGGGCCAATGGATCAACAGAATCTGAGGGGCAGTCATAGGTAACTGAGGCAACTGAGACAGATTTTGAATGCCAGGAGTGAAAGCCACAGCCTTAAGCAACGGGCAAGTGCCTCTGTTGCATTTGATCTCGCTCAATAGCATTCATAGGTAATCTTTCATTGAATTTCAGGGGAAATTAGTTCACAAATTTCACAGTTGTACACAAAATGTACAACTGTGTTTGTTTGAATCAAAACACACATGTCCTGTGGTGTTCACATAATTGGATAATGAGAAATAGGTATTTAATTATCACCCTGTCTTGTGGAATGTGAAAAATGCATAATTCTAATAAAAGTAACTGATCTTTCTGTCCGGTATGGAAGAGGATTCTTTAGCTTCACCAATGTTTTGTATCAGTTAATTGCGTATGTTTTTTTTGTCTATTTCTAAAACTGTGTTCCATTCAGTCATAATACTTACAGGTCCATGGCCGGCTTTACGTATAACTAAGCTGAATGGTTGCTTAGAGTGCCTGTTCACTAGGGTGCGCAAATCCCTCCACAAATATTAAATTACCTTCAAGTGAAATTACTTTAGAGATAACATAGAGTAGAACACACCAGTTCAAATGTAGTGGTGTAAAAGCCGTTTTTCTTGTCTTTATGTTAGTAAATGTTAGACATGTTGAAATGTCTTAGAGAAATGCAGCTTTCCCAAATGAAATGTCTAATTCTTGAACCTGCTGCCCATATAATGTAATATTCAACCTCCATTGCATTACAGTTGTGGTCAGAAGTTTACATATACTGGTAAAGAACATGTATGTCATGGCAGTATGAGTTTCCAATAATTACTACATCTCTTATTTTTCTGTGATGGAATCATTGGAGCACAAAATTGGTTTCTTTTATGACTTAATTATGGGTCTTCTGAAAAGGTTTTGTCACACAGACAATGGCAAATGGAGGTCACAGTTTAAGCATAAACAACATGTGCTGTCTGAATGTATAGGGATAACGGTTAAGAACACACAATCTGTGTATTGATTATTTATTAGGCAGAACGTATAGCAGACAAGGCTGTAGAGTAGAAACATCTAGACATTGCAACGGTTAGAATTCATATTTGTTTAGCAGTTATTTATCTGGGAAACAGGAGTGGGCTTGCTGAAAATGTCCTGGTAAATCTATGTAACCCGGTTTCAGCCATTCAAACCAAGTGGGGAAGGGAAACCTTTCAGTAAGAGATAGGTTTTGCTTAACTTTAGCAGAGCGCAAATAAGGCTGTCTAGAATTGAGCCAGATTGACTACTCTGACTTGTTAAGCTGACACTTCAACTGTCACTTCAATGGGGCTCAGATAAAACTGATTATTTTGTTCAAGAATGTTTTACAGGGTTCAAAACCCAATGACCTTTGACTGAAAATTTGGCATGTCCTCTTCCAAAAAGTATACTTCTTCTTTGGTCGTTTCCTTGATCTTAAAATCTCAAAGTGATTTCAGCTTCACAGAGGGGGAATGGTTGTCCTTTTACACTCAGCTATATGTTAAGAGGGTGGGGCACTTGCAAGCTCAATCCTGGTTGTTGGCAGGACAATGCACACTCCTTTAAGTGCATAAGTCCCTGATTACCTTCTGGTTGACTGAGCTGTGTGCTAAAGCGCAGAACAGCTTGGCAAGATCAGGAGACATGTCACGTTGTGTCTGTTAAGAAGACAATGCCATGACATGAATTGGATATCAGGAAATTGGAATATCAATACATTCCTAAATATGTTTGACAAAACAGTTCCCGGTTTTCATCCATTTATCAAATCTTTAGCTTCCCAAACTTCGGCAAGATATAACACCAGCCAAGACGCTGCATCCTTTTTGAATGTCACCCCCTCTGAGAGGAAAATGATTACGTGGCTAAGAAGACAGGGGGCTGGAACATAGAAGAAAAGTCACTTTGATGGATTACGTTTCTCCTGGAACAACCTTGTACCGGTTTTGGACAGCCGCTCAACACTCCCAGATCCTCAGTTATTGTGATCATCTCCCTTTTCTCTCCTTTTGTCATCTCCGACACGCGTTTGCCGGGAAGACTGCATCGGTGCTGATAGCTAATGACACAGCTCAGAGAAACTAATTACTACAGGTGATTAAGAGGGGAGACTTGGTCCTACCACACGCAGTGTCTTTCGGGGCTTCCTAATAGCCTTTGCCAAATAAATGGCGGTCGAAGATGCATGGACCCGCGCGTCTTAATGGATTCTCCATCTGTGTCCCAAATCTCCCCCTATGAACCCTGCCGTACTGTAGCGCACTCCTAGGGTGCCGTTTGGTATGCTGCCTCAGCTGTGGCAAAGAGGGATGACTCCGTGGCGACTGGCGCTCCGGCACGCACAGATGGCGCCTCTTGTTCACGGTGAGCCGCTCGTTGTTGATCGGCACGTTAAGGGCACCTGCGAAATTAAACTGACAAATGAATTCCCACCGACTGGAAAATAGAATATTACAGCTTGTGAACGATGGCTTTATCTTGTTAGCCGTTACCAGCGTCAGTCGGGTTCACGGCTAAGTTGGAGTTAAAGGCTTGGACGCCAGAGTTACATGGTTTTCACCACTTTTTTTTTTTTTTTAACGGTAAACTCAGAAACCAGGCTACTATGTGCATTAAAAACTGAGGCCACAATAAAGACACACATGGTTACATATTGAGTACTGAGGACACAGTAAAGACACACATAGTTACATATTGAGTACTGAGGACGCAGTAAAGACACACATGGTTACATATTGAGTACTGAGGACGCAGTAAAGACACACATGGTTACATATTGAGTACTGAGGACACAGTAAAGACACACAAGGTTACATATTGAGTACTGAGGACACAATAAAGACACACATGGTTACATATTGAGTACTGAGGACACAGTAAAGACACACATGGTTACATATTGAGTACTGAGGACACAATAAAGACACACATGATTACAAATTGAGTACTGAGGCCAAAATAAAGACACACGGACAGTACATTTATAGCCTGATATTCAGGTTCCTGATCAGCTCCCAGTGCATTTTCTATAAATCATAGAAAATCGCAGCAAATTGCAGTAAAACGTAATGCACCCAAACTCCACGCATGTACAACATCTGTGGTTGATGGCACCCCCAGGTTCCAGACACTATATGGGCAATTACAGCATTGTGATAAATGTGAAACATGTTGAATAAATATTTTTGTGTGAGCAATGCTCACAGCAAATGCAAGCATGTCCCACAGCCAGCCAATTACCTATTTTGAACCATAGGTTCCCTTCACCTAGCCTACCTTATACGTTTATTGGGCACACATACACACTCACGCACAGACACACATCCGCACAAGTAATGTCCTTACCCATACTGTCCCCACTAATGGGGCTAGTTGTGTAAGTGTGGCATTGTCACTGTTTGTTTATATTGCAATAGTTGAAACCAATCATTACTGTGGGTTTGTGTGTTGGTTGTCTACATTCTAAATAATACCCACTCTCATTCTGACTCAATTGTCTCACAGTTTTGACAAAGACATCCGAATCAGACCATACCTGAACTAATTATAAAAATACTCTTGTCACGTTCATTAGCGTTTAAAAAATAAATGTTAAATAGCATGCCTGCTTGTGTCGCCATGGTTGATATAATCACATGTTTAGCAGGGCTATGGCTAAGAGAGGTTGTCAACAACAGGGAAACAGTAGAGCAGGGCTATGGCTAAGAGAGGTGGTCAACAACAGGGCAACAGTACAGCAGGACTATGGCTAAGAGAGGTGGTCAACAACAGGGCAACAGTACTGCAGGACTATGGCTAAGAGAGGTGGTCAACAACAGGGCAACAGTAGAGCCGGGCTATGGCTAAGAGAGGTGGTCAACAACAGTACTGCAGGACTATGGCTAAGAGAGGTGGTCAACAACAGTACAGCAGGGCTATGGCTAAGAGAGGTGGTCAACAAAAGTACAGCAGGGCTATGGCTAAGAGAGGTGGTCAACAACAGGGCAACAGTACAGCAGGACTATGGCTAAGAGAGGTGGTCAACAACAGGGCAACAGTAGAGCAGGGCTATGGCTAAGAGAAGTGGTCAACAACAGTACAGCAGGGCTATGGCTAAGAGAAGTGGTCAACAACAGTACAGCAGGGCTATGGCTAAGAGAGGTGGTCAACAACAGTACAGCAGGGCTATGGTTAAGAGAGGTGGTCAACAACAGTACTTGGTTTGGTACATGGAATGGCAATCAAACGGAGAATCTCTCAACAGGCTTAGTATCTTAGTATAATGCAACAAAACACATAAAACCTCACACCGGAACTAAATAGTGGAGCTGAGTGCTGAGTTGAAACAAAAAACCAGTAGCAGACATTTAATGGGTTATCGTATAATTACAATGTCGGGTATTGCATAGTGTGTTCACCAGCATATAACATTATCAATCATGAATCATTATACAGCGAGAGTAACAAGAAAAGTGCTATAGCTATGTACACTGATGAAGATACCTTCTCAAAGATGAAAACATAACAGCAACCCCGGCGACTGGATAAAGGTGAGGGTTATAATGACTTGAGTAAAAAAATTAGTAAACTGCTTCCCAAGCCGGAATCACACAGCTTAGCTTTCCGCTACACAAATCGCTTGTCGACGTTACCTAGCGATTTGAAATGAATGGGAGCTGGGCGAGTGGCTTTGGTAGGTGGATCGATACCTTCATCAGGGAGGGCTGGTGCTGCCATCTTTGCGTCTCTGTTGCCACAACAACACGCTACCATTATATATTAGTCTAATTACTGTGTAACCCCAACACTGCCTCTTAAAAAGCTATGGAATTTATTCTGAGACCTTGGCGTAGTTGTTTCCCTCGTTCTGCAAGAGCCACAGCTTTTGTAGGTTGATAGTAACGTTGCCAGGTTTTGGAGCCGCTGGTTTGCGACCCAGATAAGGCAGTGGGACAGTGGAGAAAAAGCTCTTCTACACACAAGAGCCTTGAGGGGGCCTGGTGCACACTAGGCCTAATGGAAAAACAACATATTTAATTTTCTCATTCCTTTTCCTAAATTGATTTTAACAAAGGATACTGCAAGACATCCCTTATACGAAGCCACCTGCTATCAAACATCCGCTAGCAATTTTTACCCACTAACCCTAAAAACAAATCATCAAGGATATATGCAATTCACTAAACCCTATTGAAGGGGTCGGCTGTTTATTAGCCATTCAGAGAGTACACACATGTCTATAAAACCCATTCAGAATACATTAATGGTGTTAATACGCGTTTCCTCTGTCTTCACACCTCAAGGTGTCAGTGAGCCTGGAATCAGTAGGATCCCCAGTCCAGCTGAGATCTCCATCTCACTTCTGCAGAGTGTAAACATTCAGGAACTGGTAGTCCGGGAACATATTATGTCATGTAATTCAATTTAACACATTAGATAATTGGGTCTGCCTGTCCTACACAGTTTCTGTCTTTATGGTGTCGTAGCAAACATTATTGAACTCTGGATGCCTGACAAAAGAGGTTATTCAGCATTATCCTTAAAGGTGTTATTCACCCCAAAACACCTAGTATGTTATGAATCGAAAAGAATGCCGAAATAGTGTAGCAACAATATGCTATATGTTTTTGCATTTCATAGTTCATAATCATTTGGCTTTTAGACTATTGGCTGATTAAAGTGTTCCTTTTAAAAGTGTTGTGATAGTGTGTTATCCCCCATCTCCAGTTACCAGAATGTCGCTCTGAATTGTTACTGCACAATTTCCTAATTTCACAGACGGACATGATTTAATAAAAATAATTTTACCCACATAGGCTTTCGTGAACGTTTAATGGTTTGTCTTGCTCTGGGGCAATAATCCCTTTTAATAATCATAATAGCCGAATTAGGCTTGGCCTTAGTTTTGTTTATGGTCCTACAGTAGAGATCATCTATTATATCTGGTTTGTTATTTTAAATAGCCTACTTAATGAAGCATTAAATGATCTTGCAAGACAAAGGCCCATTGATTCAACTTCAAATAAACTATATTAAAACAGGCACCATTCACCAAGTGTCAGAGATCGCACACTGGACACTGGCTTTAAATGGACAACACACATAAATGTGTGCAAGGTTCTGAGATGGATACGGCATGTAGACTTGGTAAAATTAATTAAGTATATTTCAGCCCTTGTATATATCGTTGTCTCCTCACTGTTTCTCCCCCTCTCTCGGAGTACTCTATTTTATTTGTCCTTCTCTTGATCTTGATCCATCATGATTAGGGCTCTTTTCATTAAAGTTTAACGCAAAAATTCTCTGAAGCCAGTTGTGATGAATTAAACAAGCTCCTCTGTGCTCTGTGATAATTCTCATTGAAATCTGCACTTTCCCTTTCCTTTTTAATTCACCGTCTCTTCTTTAAGTTCTGTCCTGGCTTTCTCATTTTCCTCCCAGCGTCTCTCTCTCTCTCCTCATCCCTTTGTCTTCCTATATGTGTTTCAGATCCTGGAACTATGCCTTTTAATAATTTGTTTTGTCATTTCCCACCAGTTAAGTAGTTTACTGAGACCCTTTGGCAGCTCAGTGAGCATGCACGCTGTGAGGGGTTCAGATGACTATGAAGATGGTCACATTGTTTCATTTTAAAGAAACGTTTTTTGGGATCTAGGTCGATTTTATGTTTAAACAGTTTTTACTAGTCAGGGTATTGGGTTTGATCTTTTTATGTTATTAAACTTTTTAATTTGAGCTAACAGTAATATTTTTTGATCTTCAGCAGACTAAAGCTTTCTTCTTAACTTGAGTGGCCTTGGTTGTTGAAATTACATGTTTCACTCTGATTAAAAAATACTTCAATGAAAGTTGTATTTTTTGGGTATTATTACAGATGTCTATCAAATATGTCCTATGAGTAAATAAAATATTAGTGCAATTAGTTTATTTCCCAATGTTTTTAATGAAGCACCCCAACAACAGAATAACGATGGTGAATGCTAGTCATTAGAAATAATAATGTGTGTTGTTCACTGATTAGCCGGCTCAGGAGGCTCAGATCATGTTCTCTGAGAAAATAGTCTTTTTGAAATGGTCTAAGATACTAATCTTTTAAAAGTTTGTTTCTTTAATTTATGCTAGAAAACAACTATATGAATGAACAAATATTAACTTTTACCACTAGAAAAGCTTTGTGGGTCATTTGGACTAAAACTTCTATTCTAGTAGAATTATCTCTGTTCATCTTCATGGCCCCACCACTTCCTGACCTTTTTTGCAGAGTCACATGCAGGTAAAACTTTTAGATATCTGTATGGTTTCATATGAAATGAGCTTTGCCAAATAATGTACAAAATGAAAGACATTTCAACATATCCCTTTTTTAAGAATGCTACATTTTTCATTCAAGAACACAGAATTAGATGCTTGCAACACCGTTGGGATGTAATGTCAAATTTAAAGAAAAACAAAATGCACTGATGTGCAAATCATGTAAACCCTATAATTAATAGAAAATACTACAAAGACAACATGTTGAAACTGAAAAAAACACAAAATCACAACTAATTAGGTCAGTGGGCAACAGGTCAGTAACATGATTGGGTCTTAAAAGAGCCTCCCGAGAGTATGGGGCTTTCAGGAGTAAATATGGAGAAAAAGACTGTACAGGCAAATACAATTTCTGAAAAAGTAGAAAAGGGTTTGGGGATCTTATCATCCACAAGTACATAGTATAATTGTAAGATTCAGAGAATCTGTAGAAATCTCTTTACACTCTATTCTAGTCTATTCCCCTCTCTTCATCCACTCCTCTGTCTATTCCCTTCTCATCATCCACTCCACTGTCTATTCCCCTTCATCCACTCCTCTGTCTATTCCCCTCTCATCATCCACTCCTCTGTCTATTTCCCTCTCATCATCCACTCCTTTGTCTATTTCCCTCTCATCATCCACTCCTCTGTCTATTCCCCTCCCTTCATCCACTCCTCTGTCTATTCCCTTCTCATCATCCACTCCACTGTCTGTTCCCCTTCATCCACTCCTCTGTCTATTCCCCTCTCATCATCCACTCCTCTGTCTATTTCCCTCTCTTCATCCACTCCTTTGTCTATTTCCCTCTCTTCATCCACTCCTCTGTCTATTCCCCTCTCTTCATCCACTCCTCTGTCTATTCCTCACTCTTCAAGCATTATCCACTCATCGTCCCCTCTCGATGTGCCTCCTTCTCATCCCTGGGTGCATTATCCCCCATCATCCTCCCTTCATCTCTACCCTTTCTCTTGATCATGTATAATGAATAGGGTCATTGCCTTTGAGAGAGGAGGAGATGTAGAGACAGAAAAGGAGGGAAAGAGACGAGCGAGAGAGACGTTCCAGGAGAAGTGCCCAGGTATTTACAGGGAGACCTCCTGGCCGGGCCAAGGCTAGCCATTAATTACCCCTGATGATTAGCAGGACACAGGGTCAAAGGGCATGGAGAAAATGGCCTGTGTAGAGACCTGTGTGTTATTGCGTGCGTGTGTGTGATGGTCATCAGTGACCAGGATTTTGTCTCTCTGGTGTCATACTGGTTTGCACTTCATAGACCTCACTTACAGTAGACCTCACTTACATTAGACCTCACTTACAGTAGAACTCACTTACAGTAGACCTCACTTACAGTAGACCTCACATACAGTAGACCTCACTTACTGTAGACCTCACTTACGGTAGACCTCACTTACGGTAGACCTCACATACGGTAGAACTCACTTACGGTAGACTTCACGTACGGTAGACTTCACGTACGGTAGACTTCACGTGCGGTAGACCTCACGTGCGGTAGACCTCACGTGCGGTAGACCTCACGTGCGGTAGACCTCACGTACGGTAGACCTCACGTACGGTAGACCTCACGTACGGTAGACCTCACGTACGGTAGACCTCACGTACGGTAGACCTCACGTACGGTAGACCTCACGTACGGTAGACCTCACGGTAGACCTCACTTCCAGTAGAACTCACTTCCAGTAGAACTCACTTCCAGTAGAACTCACTTCCAGTAGAACTCACTTCCAGTAGACCTCACTTCCAGTAGACCTCACTTACAGTAGACCTCACTTACAGTATACCTCACATACAGTGGACCTCACATACAGTGGACCTCATTTCTGTCCAGGCAGGATTCCAAAAGAACGTGCTCATTTGGCTAAAATGGTACGAAGCTCCTTGGCAGCTTATCCTCCATTGTAGCCGTTGGCTGCATCCCAAATGTCTAGTGGCCAATGTAGGGAAAAGGGGGCCACTTCCCTGGCGTCTGGGAAACTGTGGCTGAATGTGTTACAACGTACCAGCATCCTATGCTTACATGTAAGACTTGAAAGCCAGGTCCAAAACCTCTGGCCCACTCAATTAGAAATGCAATGAAGCAACTAATACAATAAAACATGGTGTATGTGGTCGTCTGACTATAGCACAGGTTACATATCTATGTCATTATGCAATTTAAGAACATGATGTGATAACAGAATAGCAATGGATATAGATCCATTTTGTTATTGAGTATTTCTGCTCCCACCGGGCCTGTAGTATTATTAACTTTGCCAAAGAGAATTGGAGCTGCTTTTAGTACTAAATTAGCCCAAAACCCGGTTGCCTTTGACAGGACAACAAGGAAATAACAAGAAAATCACTCGCACATAACTGAACCTCATTGAACATTTGTAGTTTGAGTCACGAGGGCATACCAAAAGCATAGAGAAGACATGTCAGTCATGTAGAAAGATTCTGTACAGTGATGGTCTAAGATTACTTCAAATGTGTTCTCCTGTCTCAAAAAAACATTTGAGGAAAAAGCCTAGGGGTTTGGTTTTAACATGCATACACAATATGGGTAATGTTTTTCCAATATGACCTACGCACTGCTGCTGTACGGGTTGGAATGTGGCCCGCTGCACTTTAAACAAACAAAATAACCTACTCTATCATGCCGCATTTTTATGTCCGATAAAGCATAAAGTGGTTGAAAATATCCAATTTCTTTTAAATGCCTGAAAAAATATTTATAAAATATTTATCGTCAAAGAGGCAATGGTAATATAATACATACATAATAATATAATTGCCAGTTTCTGTTGAGAATAGGGTATACATCAGCTTTGCTTTGCATTATTTATGTTGTACAGTCATTTTCTTCTTATTAAGGACCTAAATCTATATGGGTTTTATAACCTTCTATATTTTAGGCTTTAATAAGAATTAAAGATTGTCAAATTAAACATTCACATTCTTAAAATAAATTGGGCATTGTTTGGTTCCGTGTGAAGATAAACAACCTATTGAACTATTAAAATACCAGAAATTACTCCATTCCCTGTCTTCTACCTGGGAAACAGAGGAATGACATCTAACATTTCCAGTCCGTGATATGGCTGCTTATTAAGACATGAAAGTGTGCTCAAGGCTGTTCAAACCGTGTGACAGTGTTTCTCTTTTATCTCAGAAAACAAATACTCTCATTCTCGGTTTTATTGCTTTCTTCTTTGCTCTGTACGTTATTAAGATGCATATATCTTCTGGTGTCGTCCTTACCTTTCTGTGAACTGTGCTCTGTGTGTTCTCTCTGCTTTGTGCTGACTGTTCTACGAGTTCTGCTCTGCTCTTTTCTTCTTCGCCATCATAGGGCAAATATCCCCATAGTACTTTTATAGTACTAGGACCAGGACTGTGTTACGGGCACTGGTCAAATGTAAACCACTATAACTGGAATATTGAGCCATTTGGATGGCAGCCATTCCACCTGAGTTGATTACAGTTTCTCCATTACATTCGCTGTAGAATGCCAGGGAACATAATATAATTCAGATCAGGAAACTCTAAAGAGGCAACATAGAGTTCAGTTCATTGTGTTCTTCCATTATCCAGCTAAAGGTTTCCTTCTCTACTAAGCTAATGAGACAAGCGTACTGTGCTGTGTGCTATCTAACTGAAACTATACACTTATCAAAATATATGTATAGTTAAACAGTACCCATGGTCATAAAGCTGTTTAAAGGTAGCCTGTTTCCTATTGCCTGTAACATAACATCAGGGAGACTATATGGTTTGAAATACAAACATAAATCATGATAGTTAATTCAATGTATTATGTCATGAGTATACGTTTCAAGCAAGGTACAAGTATTCATATTTACAGTAAAATATAACGTATGCATTTCATCGGACATTTGTATCCGAAGTTTCTTGGACTAAAGCATGCAAACATTTGACATGCGTGGATTTGGAAATCAAACTCACAATTCTGGTTTTGCAAGCACCTACAAGGAGCCAGGCAGTATTACTGAACTACGTTTCAAGTGGTGTTATGATGTTGTGTAGTTCTACCATACTGTTTGTTGTGTAATCGGAGGTCTTGTAGTTTATTAGAGCTGGCTGACGTTAGCTTTGCACCGTGCCAAGACTCAACATGACGGCCTCCTTAACCCCCAATGGAGACGAAACTAAACTCAACTAAAGTAAATCGCTTAGCTGGAACATTTCCACTACACTGTAAACAAACTGTTCTGGAGTCTAGCTGGCCGAACACCTCTGTTGCAGTAGAGCCCATTTACAGGCACCCTGGCTTACCTTTCACACGTGGACGTGTTTGCACTCATCGTCTAACAAGAACGATCCCTATTAGCATTCGTATTACCCTTGTTGGGTGTGGCACTCGTGTAGCTGCCTGGCCCCGTAGGGGATCCTACGGTCTCCGGTGATGGGGTGCTAGGGGAGGCAGAGCGGACGGGCAGAGCGGGCGGGCAGAGCGGGCGGGCAGAGCGGACGGGCAGAGCCTTGTTCCCGGGCGTACGGTTTCAGACCGGTGGCAGGCGTCCGACGAGCCCCCTGCTTTATTTGATTAGACCTGACTATCCTTGGGTCTGTAATTGCATTTGCTTGTTGCTGTGTGTTTAAGAATAGCCTTCGGTCCCCGCTGCCCCCCCCCCCCCCCCCCCCCCCCCCCCCCCTCGCCTTCCCAGCTGCCTGGAGCAGAGTGTCGCCATGACAACCGGGGGCTGCTTGGAAGAGCCACTGACTTGGCAGTTTCTGTCCTGGCCCATTTCTCTTATCGCTCAGTGATTTGTTCTGTCTGCCGTTCACTTTGGTCTTGTTTTTGTTTTGTCATGCACGTGTGCTTCCCCCCTCTAAAAGGGACAAAGCTGAACGTTACGCACTGTATGTTGAGTGGCCGGTGAGGGCAATATGAAGGGCTTTTAAAAGGGGCTCGCATTTCTATTCCTTCATAATTCATGGAGGCGTTGGGTTGGGAAGAAGACAGTGGTGGAACATGGGACTGGGCTGGTATGAATCATATTTAGATCAATGATGACAACATGTTCCAGTGGTGCTGAGGGCACATTCACTGCGGGCTGCTTGGTTCCACAGTGTTGCATATGGAAACATCTCAGGTCATTTGCACGTTGTGTTTCCTTGTGCTGTGAAGGGTGTGCATTTATTTTTGTCGTAGAATGCACACTGATTGGTGTGGGTGTGTTGCTAACGATACGAACATTCAATGCAAGGCTGGGTAGTACTGAACATCTGTAATGAAGCAAAAGTAGGATTACATCGATTGTAATTTGCTCAAGCAAAAGTGTTAGTGAAAATGTGTTACCCATTCAAATGCCTCCTTCAAAAATACACAGATGAGTTCTCACCGAAGACTTATTGAAGGTTAAGTTGTAATGTCAAATTGAATAGAGTAAACAGTAAGTTGCTTCCTACAAAATACAGCTAGCACTCACAGAGAGTAACTGGAAAAGTACTTTCTAGTTTCCTAAATAGTGTATGTATATATAAAACATTACTATCCACCCCATATAATGCTATAATATGTTGAATTCGAAATGTCTGCAGTGCGTTTTGCGATTGCCTTATGATGATACTATTTTGGTCTTGCATTGGGAGCAGCGGTGGTGTATATTATAAACTTCAACCGGTCGGCTAATCACAAATTACTGCTTCCCCCCGTCCGTCTCCATGGGAGGCCTGGATTTCATTAAGCAACGACTTGGGAAAAGAAAACTATCCCCTGCCAAGACACCATGTGCCAGCTCCTTTAAGGTGCTTATAAATCGTGCCTTGCTGATGTGTAAAGGTTTTGATTTGGTCATGACCCAAGTTCATAAATCTGGAAGATGCAGGGGCCTTGCTGAAAAGCATGTGGATCCACTGCGAGGCCCTGCGAGACCATGCCCACCCCCACTTTCCCCCCCGCCCTGCACAGTCCCTTCTGCGGACGTAGGTCCCAAGAGCACACAGCAGGCACACGGAGAGTGAGAGAAGCAGGGGCAGAAAAAAGGGGCCATTGATAAATCAATACATTTTGTGCCATTAAGCCAGGGTGAACGCTCTCTCTCTCTCTCTCTCTCTCTCTCTCTCTCTCTCTCTCTCTCTCTCTCGCACACGCACACGCACACGCACACACATAAACACACGCACACACATAAACACACACACATAAACACACGCACACACACACATAAACACACACATACACACATAAACACACGCACAAACATCACGCACACACACACACACACACAGGTGCCCGGGACAGTGTGGCCCATGCCAAAATACCTTTTATTGTTTTAGAGCTTTTTTTTCATTCTATTACCCATTTTGGATCATTAAGCAATTGATTTTTGTTTCACTGGGTAAGTGGTGCACAGGACCCCCTGGGAGGGAGCTGGAAAAGCCCAGCAGAGAAGCAGCCCCAGCAGGACGTCTTCTAGTCTGACAGGCCAGTCCTATTGCCCAGCAGGAGGAAAACGCCGGGGCTTGGGCCCAAATAACACCGTGGGCAGGTTCTGCCGGAATGGATTAAGTTTAGTCTAGGACTAAAAAAATCAAGTTCAATAGAAAACTCCATTGAGCTTTTTATTTAAGTCCTAGACTAGGCTTAATCTGTGTCTGCAAAATATATAAGAAATGTCTGTTAAATGGCATATATTATTGATTATTATGACATCCAAATGATTACATCACAGGCAATTCTAGGATTAATCTTGATTAATCACAGCTTTTTGCTCTGATTTGGCTGTAAGTAAATGCTTTTCCATTGAAAAAGCAATGCATTGTCTGGCAGTCTGTTCCAATTGATAGGAGCATAGAGGCTGACGGCCTAAACAAATGTTTTGGATCTGACCTTTGGAACAACTAAAAGGTCAGTGAGAAAAAAGATCTGAATGACCAACTAGGCAAATCTCAGAAACATGTCTAATAAGCATTAGGGTCCAAAGCCACATGTTCGTTTAAAAAAAGTTGCTAGAATGTCTAACATTCCCCATTAGCTTAAACAAAATTTAACTTGAGAATCAGAGAAGGTCTGACCCCTGACTTGGTGATTTGTAAATGCACTGGACCGTCCCTCCCATGTGAAAAGTGATTAAGATATTTACTAGTGCACAGTTGAATGTCTATAGTGGTCCGGTAATGCACTAAAGGATAGTGTGCAACTTGGGACATAGCCGAAAAGTAATTGTCTCTCAATTGATTATGAGGACGATCTGTGTCCTGCCTCTGGAGAAATACGACTGCTGCTCTGCTTCCCACTCCATCGGCTGGCCTCACCATGTCCTACCAGTGTCCACATACGAGGCCCAAGTTGGTGGACTAAACCTAAATAAACCTACCGGGCTGGGGAGGGTGTGTCTGCTGAAGTTCCACTCATCTTCAGGGGGGTTAGACATTGTTTCTGCTTCATTCAAAGGGCAAAGAGGTTTTGTAATACAATCATCCGTCTCCTTTCTTACTTATTGTCTGGAATTGCTTTTTGGGAGTCTTTTTTTTTTCCGTTATTAATTTCTAATTTGTAATCATTCTTCTGTAGTGCAGAGAAGACAGTTGCTGGCTGCTCGTTAATTTAAGGGCTCGTTTTTACATGGGTGAATAGCTGAAGTGTTAGAGTTGTGTAAAGGCATGTGTATGCGGAAATACAGACAACGAAAGATAGATGAGTGGTATTGACAGATGCCTTTCTTTTTAAAGGGAACCAAAAGTGTCAAACCAGACTACATGTTGAGAGAGTCAGTTGACACAGACCTCTTATTGACCGACTGAGTTGATACAGACCTCATATTGACAGACTGAGTTGACACAGACCTCATATTGACAGACTGAGTTGATACAGACCTCATATTGACAGACTGAGTTGACACAGACCTCATATTGACAGACTGAGTTGACACAGACCTCTTATTGACAGACTGAGTTGACACAGACCTAATATTGACAGACTGAGTTGACACAGACCTCATATTGACAGACTGAGTTGACACAGACCTCTTATTGACAGACTGAGTTGACACAGACCTAATATTGACAGACTGAGTTGACACAGACCTCATATTGACAGACTGAGTTGACACAGACCACTTATTGACTTGTTTGGGTGGGGAGGGTGGATTGCCAGGTATTGTTTTCATCTGCAACACTACCAGGAGTGCTTTGGACACTGGCAAGACGGCAAGGGTGGACAGTATCAAGCCTTTCCTTTCACCTGTATACCCCTGGTCCAGGGGTAAAACACTTTACAACAATATGCAATGGTTCTTTATTTTAACTTTTTCATTATTTGGGGTTTACTGCATCTTGTATGTTTTGCCAATCTCTATGTGTAACCAAGCACAGTTGTATTCCAGCCAGAGAGAAGTGATTACTTCCAGCAGTACATTGTCTCCACGGCCAGAGGCCTCAGATCTCCTCTCTCTTTCTGAAAGTGACACTTCAGCATTTTGTCTCCGGGACAAAGAGGAGAGGGAAGGAGAGATCCAGAGGAAGGCACAAAGGGAGAGATGAACTGATCTAGCGAAAGAGAGAATGGCAGAAAGAGATGTCAGTCTACAGGATTGGTCATTGCCTCCCCCGCTCTCCCGAGGGGCTGTGGGACCAGAAGGGGGTTTATAGAGGTGGGGGCGGTTTGCCCATTACATAACCGAGGGCATTACTTTAGTATTACTGCAAATGGATGGCAGTTTCTCTCTCAGTCACAGACGCACCTTTCTCTCTCTGTCACACATAGACCCACACTCTATTTCTCTGCCTGACTCTTTCTTTCTCATTTTTCCATCTGTTACTGTCTTGACTCTCTTTGTCTCTCATTCTCTCTGTCTCCTTTTATCAGTTTCTGTATCTCATTCACTGTCTCTGTCTTTCCCTTTGCCACCGTCTCCCAGTCTGTCTGTCTGTCTGTTTGTGTCTCTTGTCTGTTTCTCTGGCCAAACTCGCCACTGCTCACAGATGTGTTTTTCTTTTCATCAAGGAGTGTGAATCAGAAGACTTCCATGAGGACATCCAGGTCATAAAAACAACTGAACCATCTGATTTGTTTCAGAAACTGATGGGCCAGTTCTGGAGCAAATGCGTAAAATGACATTTCGAGACTCCGATGCAATCAGTGATCCAATCTCTGCTGACATCTATACCATTGCATTCTGTAGACAACAGAATGCGCACTAGATGATTTAAAGGAAATTTACCAAAAAAATCCCCAAGGAGTTATTTGTGAATGATAAAAATTAAATTAAGCTTTCAGACCGATTAGTTAAAGACTTGAATCTGTGTTGTAGGGAACATGACAGGTGCAAACGTACACATTTGTACATTGTCGGCAACATGTGTTTTTAGAAGACACAGAAACAAACAATAAGACATATCATTTTGGAAATTATGAATACAGTAGACTCAATAGTGTGTCTGGATTTCAATGTTTTTTGTAGTTTTGCTAATATAAAAACAAACAAAGCTAACTCTGCAAAAGAAAAGAAAGTCAGCCCTAAATACCCAACCTTATCCTTAAACTTAATAAACCTCATTTCATCCGTACTCTTGTATTTGTTCCTCTGTACTGATATGAACTGTGAGATCACGTAGGAAAAGGCCGCTCTCAACTCCTCCCACTTTCTCCTTGATGGCTGTACAGAGGACAGAGACAGGCGGGACGGTACAGAAAGATTTTTCCCAGTTTCAAATTTGACAGCTTTTTAACTTGTTTTTCATTTCTTATTCATTAGATAAGTAAAAGCTAATCTAGTGATGGCGCTCCGCTGCTGCCGCCTCTTGATTTATGTCCACTTCTGGAGAGAGAGGAGAATGTATGGCTTTCTCGTGCCACCTAATCTACAACGCGGTGCATTCTGTTGCAGGGGGTTTGGAAACGGGCGCTTGGAATTCTTAACAGCTCTCTATCACACACCCACTCACCGTTTCTCTATAAAACACCTCTCTTTGCACTTATCTACACTTTCTCGTACAGCAATTTTCTCTGTAACCATGTGTTATTCTGTTCTGCTCCCTGCATTTCCCAGCTCTCCTTCTCACTCCCTCAGTCCTCTTATGCCGTTCTTACACAGAGCATCTCTTTTAAAGTGTCTACTATAATCCCCTTGGAATCATTAGAGGCTGTCAATTGGTTGTGTACTGTATTCTAATTATTTAGCAATCGGTGTGTGTATGTATGTGTGTGTGTTTTTATGGGTGTCTGTGCGTGTTTGTGTGTGTGTGTGAATACGGGTGTGCGCGCATGCACTCATGCTTGACTGTGTGTTGTGTGTTAGTCTCATCAAACTACACATCTCCGCGATCTATTATTATCGAGCAGTAATAAGACACTGGTTGCATTTCAGAAATGTTTCAAGGCTTGATTGACTTTTTAACAGACGAAAATAAGGCACAATAGAAATGTAATGAAACATGTTTCGCCTCATTCTGCTAGTTCCTCGTCCGGGTTCTATACTTCAACCATCAACCAGCCTCAAAAGAAAGGCAGCAGGAGTAAGAGTAGCAGGAGTAAACCCAACAAGGCATGAGGAGGTGCACGTTTCTGAGAGGAGTGAACACACTGTAGGGGATGGAGGAGGAAGTGGCCGGGGAAGACATGATCACTTCTCTCTGTCTTGACTCCAAGAGCTATTTTGTCCCCTACAGATCAATGTTTTCTACAAAGAGCGGAAGGACACCCAAAGAAATGAATCATGAAGCAATGCGGGACGCAAACTCTAAATAGTTCATGGATATGAAAATCAGCATAGGTCATTTTGTGTGGTAGTGAATAAAAAAGGGAATGGGGTCGGGAATTGTTAAGGGGAATGTTGATTGACGAACGACAGATTTATAAAGTGTGTTTGTGAAATGGGTGTTTTTGCATGCTGTGTGTAGACTTGTGCCCAGTGAACTATAGTTCCTCATCAGCGATGCAGCGTACAACCATATCACAGTTAAAGTACTCGGCTGAATGCGAGAAAGGAGCAAAGGAGCCCAGACTTCTCAGATTCATAATTTATCTTGATGTTTTTTTATTTAGTGTTTGTTTGGCTTCCTCCCACATGAACGACTTTGCTGTACAATATGCGGCCAAACAACTAGACCACACCATTACATTGTTCTGGCTTATCCTTGGTGAAGGCATGGAAAAGGATAGGACCCATCCTTTGTAAGGGCTGTCAGAGGTAACACTTTACATTACACTTTGTACACGTGGTACTTAGAAATTGCTCCTGTATATATTTATATATATACTTATTGCTTGCCAGAAATGGAGGCAAAAGGTGAATGCTGAACCTTTAAAGCCCGCCAGATGATGTATTCATACCCAGGTGTTTTGCAATGTGCTGTAGGTGTCATCAAGGCATATAGCAACCCATGTGGAAGAGCTTCAAGAATGAAACAACGGTGGTTGCATTTCACTAGCTGGATTTATAGCTCTATAGCTCTAATTAAAAAATACTAAATCATTTTGAAGAACTGAAGCAAGACACTTTTCCTTGGTCACAGGGACCCATCACTTCTACTATTAAAGGGGAAGTTAAGACAGTCTACACGCACTGAAATTGTGTCAGTGCGTCAGGGTAGATCATTCCCTGTTGTTTAGTTTTATAAAAAGGTTCCAGATATTTACCTTTATCAAGTAGAAGTACAGAGTACCTGTGGGTCCTTGTCTTCTTAACTGTCTTCAGTTCTGTTAGCATTGTGAATGTGGTTTAGAAACACATTTTTACTCTGATTACGTGCAGAAAGAAACCACAATTTATTTCAGAATGTTAGATTTCAGCAAGACATTTATGGCAATAGGTTGCTCTCAGAAGATTGGCAGCAACTCTGCTGTCCTGGCTTCAAGGGGAAGTTTTTTCCACCATCGAGGTGCCAAGACAGAGAAGATTTGTGCCTTGGCTGAGAAGGAGCTGCCCACCCGTGAGGGTTGATTGGCCAAAAGACATGTTGTGGCACAGGAAGGGTTGTACGGTTTAAGCCACGCCTGCAGGTAGGGAGTTGTGGTTCCTTTTACTGCACCATTGGCAAGCACCATGGTCTTGTAGTGGATTTGAGTATCTGCACGATGGTTACTGTCTGCTGCCGCTGGATAACCACGGGAACCGAAAATACTAAGAATGATGGCTTATTGCAAGCAACCTGTGAAGAGACATGCAGACAGACTTGCAAGCGGTTTTGCCAGTGAGGCAGTTGGGGCCACGCTCCTACTGATACCTGGACACATTTGGGAACAATACTGCAAATTAGACCGAAACTAAACCAGGTGCACAGTCATTTGTAATGAGAAATCAGCAAGTACAATAACATTGATTAAATAGGCTGTGATAAAAAAAAAAAGCTATGCACTCCGTTTCTATAGGTCAAGCCAAACAATACCAGTTTAAATTTAGAACCAAACAAAATATTATTAAATTCTTGATATGATGTAGTCCCAGAACAGTCCAGTAATACATACAGCCAGTAATGTTATTGTTATCAGTTTGTGTACTGCTCTAACAGCTGTTATCAGTTGGTGTACTGCTCTAACAGCTGTTATCAGTTGGTGTACTGCTCTAACAACTGTTATCAGTTGGTGTACTGCTCTAACAACTGTTATCAGTTGGTGTACTGCTCTAACAGCTGTTATCAGTTGGTGTACTGCTCTAACAACTGTTATCAGTTGGTGTACTGCTCTAACAGCTGTTATCAGTTTGTGTACTGCTCTAACAGCTGTTATCAGTTGGTGTACTGCTCTAACAGCTGTTATCAGTTGGTGTACTGCTCTAACAACTGTTATCAGTTGGTGTACTGCTCTAACAGCTGTTATCAGTTTGTGTACTGCTCTAACAACTGTTATCAGTTGGTGTACTGCTCTAACAGCTGTTATCAGTTGGTGTACTGCTCTAACAGCTGTTATCAGTTGGTG
>JACXGK010006223.1:0-29645 GCA_016801125.1 Novumbra hubbsi
CAACAGAACGAAGAACTGAAAACTTTGGTGGATAAATGTGAAGGACGCTGTCATGTCATTGACAACAGACACTGGAACAACACTCAGCAGGGTCAGTACAGAAACAACCAGTACCAAGTGACTCAGCTACTCAACACCATAGAGAAGATGGTGAGAGAGAACGGTGGAGTGTGTTACACCAATGAGATGCTCCAAGCAGCAGAGAGAGAAATCCAGGAAGAGATAGAGAGACTTAGAAAGGAGACAATTGGCCAGATGTCTGATGAAGAAATGAGAAAACAGGCCAAAAGAGCAGTGAGTAAGAGACTCCTGATCCAACTAACTGGGATAGCTGTAGGTGCAATTGTAGGTGCCTTCCTTGGGATGGCACTGGTGATAGCGGTTCCATTCTTACTTCCTGCCCAATCAATAATGAATTTAGTTAAGCGCTCTGCAACACCTACACAGAAAGTTCCAGGAAGTTTGGGGTTGGGCGTAGCTTCAGCATCCGTATGTACTGACGTAGCCATAGCTGCATGCGTGGTGTTTGGGACGGCTGCAACAGCAGGCGCGGTAAGAGGGGGGATTGTTGGAGCTGCTGCAGTAGAGGAGTCAGAGACGGTACTGGATGCAGCAGGAGCTGCAGCAAACGCAGTCCTCAAAGAAGCTGAGGATCTTTATAAGAAAGCAGAAAACTTAGCGAAAGGGTTTGGTAAGAAGTGAACTAAAGCTGAAATCATTGATATCGTGATGGTGATGTGTGATGCATCATCTCAATAACTAGCATTTAATAACCCATATAGGTGTGTATGTATTTTATTTGAATAAAAACGAGTGTTAAGTGTCACATGGGGAGTGTTCATACCTCAACAGTAATTACAAATACTCCAAGTAAGGACTATATATTAATACTCTATATGAAGGATTGTATAGTGAAGTATGAAGTCTCATGGGTACAGGGGAGAGGCAGGGGAGGTCACTATCAGGCAAAGCTAATTATGGGTAGTTCTAGTTGAGAACAGCAATCGCTTATTAGGGGGTGGAGTTACTGCAGATGTATGGGAAGAAAAGGAACTCACTCCCTCTCATGTCATTATTTGTAATGGGTTTTGTTTAGATGAGTCAAGTCATGGACATTTAAGCTAGTTTGGTGAGATCAACTATCTGAAACCTCTGCAACACCAACAGTTTATACTGATAATTCATCGATACTGGTGAATGGGTATTATTGTGTATTATTATTGACAATTTTATTGCCTTTTTATGTTTTGCCTATCTCTTTTGAAAGGAGATTTAGGCAAAACACCCTTTGGTCCCCCGTGTCATTCAAAGAATACCGTGGTAAGGTCAACACATGGCTGGCTCTAGCCTCTCGGGGGCCCTAAACAGAATATTATTTGGAGACCCCTTCTGAAGTGGTCCTAATGGTCAGTGGCCCCTTAGCGGCCGGGTTCCCTAAGCGACTGCTTATGTTGTTTGTGCCTAGAACCGGCCCTGTGTCTACAGCCAATAGGAATGTTATCTAAAATGATTCCAACAGTGACACAATTCATCCCTCCTTCCCCCACCATCCCTTTTGTGAACAAATGCTTTTTAATTTTCTGTTTCCTCCTCTTTCTAGCACTGACTTTGCTGACAGCAACTTCATTGAGTAACATATACTTACTGCTACTGGATTTTGTGGTCATTTACAGTAATTGTAAATCACTCTGGATAAGAGTATGTGTTAAATGACTACAGTGAAAAATTACATGTTACGAAATTGTAAACATGTGTAAACAATAAGGGTTTGTTTAAGTGTGGGGCTGATAAGTTTCTCTTTTAAAATATACCAGTATAGTGTCTTGTTATTTTAGAAATTTGTTTTCTGGCATATTATGATTAATGTATTGTCATGTTGTTCATATATTATCAATAGTTGGCTTTGTCTGATTGGAGTGAATTAAAATACAGTTTGAGAGGTGTAAGACGTTTCTTTTTGTTGCTGTGGTACTCCCCTGCTCAATGACTGTTCTTCTGATAAGGACTGCTTGGCCAATCACAATGAATCACCGGATGGGAAAAACGGTAGACATTGGACTATTTAGATAACTTTTTTTATCATTACAACATAATTACAACATTCCATAGTTAAGCACTTCAGATAAATTAACAGCAGGAGAATTCATTGGTTGTTTAGGGTTTTTTAATTGTGTTTGTTATATATGTTTGTATATCTAGTTAGTTAATTGCACTTGCCACAGCTGAGCATGTTCACGGGAATCATTTCTGAAAGGTGATTTCAGTGATTCTTTGGCTTTTTTTAACCTGTTGAATTCGTAATGAAACAATATGTGATTAAAGTGCACATTCAGCTGGTATTTTAGGGTATATCCATGAACTTCAAACTGTTTAGAAATTGAGCTCACTTTTGTCCATAGTACCCACATTTTAGAAGAGCAACTGTATTGTCACATTTAACAATTTTAAAGTTAAAAAAAATTGCCTGAAGTCTTAGACCAATAGATATTACAGCTTTTGGTAATTCAGTTATTATGTCCAGTCCCTAAATGAATGGAAGAAAAACAATGGTTACCGGGAATGTAACTGTATATGAGTGGAGCGTAAAGGAGTTTCTTCAAACATCATGCTTTTCTAGATTCGCGGGACAAGTCAACTTAAACAACTTTAGGAGACCAAATACCTTTGACCAGACTAGTTTTTATGTAATTACATGGTGGTTCATACAAAGAGGACAACTCCAAGATGAAAGACGCTGTTACATGGCATGCAGCCAACTTTATAACTTCGCACAGGTAAACCCCTCCCTTCACCTGTATCAGCCAATCAGAGAAACTGGCGGGAAAACTAAAGCAAGAACAAAGACTCCTTACGTTCTCTCAAAACCCACGTAATCAATACAAAATGGAGGATGTAACACGAACAGGATGTAACACTTACCTGCAACACGAACAATGTCCAGTACAAGTTGATAAGCTCCAGGGCGCATCACCAAGCCACTGGCAACGTGCCAAGGACAGAGAGCTCCAACAAAGACGAGGGAACGTCCATTAAATAGAAAACGGATAAAAGGTGACAGCGTTGACCACGACGCTGCCTCACAAATATCTTTGATTCTGACCCCTCCAAAAGGGCAGAGGACACAGCAACCCCGCGCGTTGAGTGCGTTCTAAGACCCTCAGGGGTCTTACTACTGACTCATAAGCCAAAGCACTGCATAAGCACAACCACTGCTTGGAAAGAGGCCTACCGAGCGACCTATCGCCGTGGCACACAAGCAGCTGTAGAGAAGCCCTGATCCTCTTTGTGCGTTCCACATAATGCGCCAGAGCGCAAACGGGACAAAGAAGGTGCTGTTTCACCTCCTCAGCATCCCTCACTCGTTTAGCAAGGAAAAACGCTTGACCAGGGGATGGTTGAACACAGACCTTTCCCCAAAACCCTCATGACACACTAAGATCGCTGACGCGTAACCTTTAACGGTTGAGGAAGATCTCTGCATATTTAAAAGATACTTTAAAAAAGAGAGTATCTTTTGCACCAGGCGACAGACAGGGTCTACAGTAGACCCATCGCACCAACGCTCGAACATCATCCACCTGTTATTGTACATAGAGTTGAGTTGGCCCTCGCCCTTTGAATTGTACGAATTACGTTGTCAGACAGCCCGCGGCGTACTAACCTGTCCCTCTCAGGA
The DNA here is from genome assembly GCA_016801125.1 of Novumbra hubbsi. Lineage (NCBI taxonomy): Eukaryota > Metazoa > Chordata > Actinopteri > Esociformes > Umbridae > Novumbra > Novumbra hubbsi. The sequence goes on from JACXGK010006223.1 coordinate 3,677, forward strand.
ACCAGTCCACCAGAGGCCAGCGTAAGACTGGCGAACGGTCAATTGTGCCCTCTGCCTGAGACAGAGCGTCACGTTGCATAGGGAGGGGCCAAGGTGCCCTCACCAGCATCTGTATCAACTCCAGATACCAGACTGCTGCCGGACGGTCCGGAGCTATCAGAACTACGGACAAGCGATCCACCTTCACTGCTGCCAATAGATGCGTGATGCAAGTCTGTGGGGGTAAAACGTAAAGCAACCCTGTTGGCCATGGCCTGGCCAGAGAGAGCCAAGCCTGCACTGAGCAATCGCCCTTGACGCAACCAGATCCACTTGCGCTTCCCCAACGTCTTCTAAATGCAGGTGACGATGACAGGGTGAAGACGCCAGGAACACCCCGCGACATCATATCTGCCCCCACATTCAAGATCCCTGGAAAGTGTATCGCTGATAAAGAGCGCAAACGGCTGTGAGCCCAAAGCCATAGGCGCCTCGCTGACAGGTGGAGCGCAGAAGACCTAACTCCGCCCTGTCGATTTATGAATGCCACTGTCTTCCAATTGTCCGAACAAACCAGGAGATCTTTGCCCTCGATCAACGGGGCGAAAGCGAGTCAGTACCAAAATAATGTCTCGAGTTATAGCAGGTTGATGTGTTGGCCAGCACTTGGCCACACACACCTCCCCAGCCCGTCAGAGACGCGTCCGTGAAGACACTCACAAATGACGTCACTCTGCCCATGGGGACCCCCCGGTCCAGCAAGACCGTGTTCCTCCAATGGTCCAAGTCCCCCGCTAAAGATTTGAAGAGTACCAGGCAGAGGTTTCGCTGACGAACGGGGTCCACCCGTAGTTCGGTGACCATCTCTGTAGGGCGCGCATGTGCAGCAACCCTAAAGGTACCACCCTGTGGGCAGCTGACATGAGTCCCGGAAGGGACATGACTGCCTGCACGGATCTTCCACAGGGGAGTCTGGAACGTTACCCATTAGGCCAACCTGGGAACCTTGCTTAACAGAGGAACCACTGGATGATGACAAGCGCTCGAGGGCCGTGGCCCATGCAACGCATCCCGTGGCTAGAACGGGAAGTCGTCACAGAAAGTGCCAGTCCGCCCGGTCTTTCAACTGTCAAAAGCCTTCACGCTAAATCCAAGGGGTCTCACAAGGATTCTAACAGAGGCCAACAGCCGATTGTTTGCTTCTGTTAACTCCCACAGCAAAGGGGATAGAACGGGAGCAAGCAAAGCTGTGAATGAAAACATCCTCAACTACAGGCGGTCTGCGAAGGGAGATGTCTCACTGCCTGGCATTACACCGGTTAAAAGAATAATCTGCGCTGTGGTTCAGCAAGTGCTAAAAATCTTAGAAGTGTTCAGTCGAGCTGAATTAAAAAGGGAGGCTGTGCTGAGGGTGCGCTCAGCTATATATTGGGGGCAGGCATGCCCTGATTGGCTGAGCCAAGGTAAGTGCATGAATTTCTCAGTGTGGCCGCTATACGGCAAGGGTAAACCACTAGGAGCTAACGCCTTCTAGGGGGCAGAGCTCCACGACATATAACCTGAATGGATGTACAAATGTTTGTCTGTTGAATAACGAAACTGAAACAAATGTCAACTCTGTGAAAAGAACGGTAGGCTGTCCTGACCTAACGGCAGACTTTTGTTAAGACTACTATAATAACAAAATATGAATATTTATAATTACCCAGTGTTCTTCGAGATCCACAATCTGGATGCAGTAGAAAAACTATATATAGAAAATTACTTTAGGATTCGCCGGAAATCTGGTGGGGGGGACTGCAGTTTAATAAACAAAGTTGGTGAAGATATTTACCAGATTGCGTTTACTCACCACGCAGGTATGTTGAGATTACTTATTGAACTCTAAATGTTTTGGTAAAACAAAAATGTTGATTTGGTCAGACTAATACTCCAGTATCCATTTCAGATTGAAATTGGACACACACATAATTTCTTAACAAAATGTAACATTTTTCAGAAGCAGTTTCACTTTCAGACATCCGTGGGCTGTGCCCCTTACAACTGACATGTTTGTATGTGATGTATTGGTTACATTATAAAGCTTTTATTTAGAATAAGATAGAGGTCACATTGCTTTTTGGTCACATGTTGTCGACCAAAATATTAAATATTTGCTGAACAATATGAAATGAATTGTTTAAAAACATTTTACAATAACATACATCCAGCTTTTGGTTGTACAGGTATACCAGCCAGTGCTAGAAAAAGAGGCATCATGTTTGGCAAGGCACAGACCTGTTTCTTTTAGGTCCCACAGTTAGCAGTGTATGTCAGAGCAAAATAAATTATGTTGTTTTACATGTAACGTAACAAAATGTGGGAAGTGTGAAATGGTCTAAATACTTGAACAAAATAACCTAGATATTGAATGGTTGTAATTAATCTCAGTCTTGGCCTCAATGCAAAATGATGACATTTATTGCTATTATTATTATCTCATGATTCTAACTCTTCCAGACCAAAAGAGAGTACTTCGTAGAACCATTCATGTGTTGGAGCTGCCTTGGGGAACTATTTCCCTGAATGTGAGAGGCAGCCTGGATGCTTCAACCACAACACTCTCCCCTGTTAGAAAACAGTTGGTGAGGCTTGAATTTACAGACCCGTTCATACAGCACAAAGCACACTGTATATAGAGTTGGATACAGTCTGCAAAATGGAGAAATATCCTACAAGTTCATACAGTGGGGCAAAAAGTGGAGGACCGAGGAGCCTCTTAAAGGAGAAGTTACAGGTCTGTGAGCAAGAAATCTTGCATGTTTGTAGGTGACCAAATACCATAATTTGCAAATAAATTCATTAAAAATCCTACAATGTGATTTTCTTTTTTTCTTTTTTTATTTTGTCTGTCATAGTTGAAGTGTACCTGTGATCAAAATGAAAGGCCTCTCATCTTTTTCAGTGGGAGAACTGACTAAATACTTTTTTGCCCCACTGTACATTATCAGCAAATAAGGCTAATGTACAGTCAAACTACAATACATCCATTAATATAAGCAAACGCAAAAGACAACATTGTAATAAATAAGGGCACATCTACTTATAAAGTGGGCAGTTTCAGCAAAGAGAAACAAAAATCATTATTATCAATAAAATAATAATACTCAGCAGAACTACTCTTGACTTTTCCTCTCGTTTGTTCCTGTCCATCCTTCCTACCCTGTCAAGACATCACCACCTGGAGGCCCAGAGCATGAACTTCATCTAGATTCATACCTCCTGCGCTACCTAAAGGAGAGCCCTCGGGCTAGAAGAGACCTTCAGCAAAAGCTGTCCTTTTTGGGCTGCTCTGTCCAGCTCCTTTCAGAGGAGGGGAGAGCAGTGGTTATAGGCTCAGGCCAAACTGGGTCATGTAGAGCTGGGGTTGAGGATGATCTTGAGCTGGGACGATGGAAGGTAGAGGTAGAGAAACTGTTTGAACAGCTTGTGGACAGGTACAAATGCCACTAAGAAGTGGACCCAAGTAATGTCCACACTCTGCTGCAAAGTAGTACCCTTGGTTCAGAGGATGTGAGGGTGTACAGTGAGGGGGGAGAAGGGTTTGCTGTGGTGGTTGGGGTGGGTTCTGAGGTTCAGGCCAAGCTGAAGGAGATTGAGGCCAAAACTGTTCAACGTCTGAGCCCCAAAAGGCAGGCAATGATCAGCACCATATGTCGACTGGGACAGGCTAAGCTACGCCTTCTTGGGGCAGTGATAGAAAAGGAGTTGGATGAATTTGTACCAGGGGTGAAAGTAACACGCAGTGACTCATCTCAGTTGGTGCTGGAGGGCTCCGTAAATGAAGTCCGGACTGCCAGGCAGATGGTTACAGATAAAACCTCTCTGGTGTTGGAACGGGTAGTGTCTGGGGTGTCCTCCAACCTCCTCACCTTTCTGAGGGAGGAATATGTGAGGCCTGGGGCCCTGGGCAGCCTGCTGGGATTGGGAAGCCAGGTGCAGGTGGAGCTAGGTGACACAGAGCTCCGGTTGTTCACACTTTCCTTGGAGAAAATGGACCAAGCGGAGAAGGCTCTGCTGAGGGAGTTTGGGGAGGAGATGATTGACGTTTCCAACTGAGATTTTTTCCCACCTGAACTGAAGTCCACCATTGAGAAGAAGGTGATGGAGATGAACCAACACAGATGCAGGGTGGTGGCCAGGTACATACCTGGCTGTCAAGTACAGCTACTGGGCCACGTTAAGGAGGTTCACGAGCTGAGGGAAGAAATCCAATCATTTCTGATTGACCGGGCCAGAGGAAGAACAGTGGGATCCCCTCAACAGAACCAGATCATCAACTCTAGATGGGAGGAGGAGGTGGTCTCAGACGCCAGCTATTCCCTCCCCTGGGGTCTGCAGGTAGTGGTGCGTCAGGGGGAATCACCAAGAAGAAGCGGATGCGCTGGTAAATGCTGCCAATGGGGATCTGGATCATGCTGGAGGTGTGGCTGCAGCTCTGAGCCGGGCAGGGGGGCCTGAGGTACAGCAGGCCAGCAGTGATCTGGTTAAGCAGGTGGGTAGATTAGCTATAGGTCGTGTGGTAGAGAACACTGGAGGGAAGCTGCCTTGTAAGATGATGCTGCATGCTGTGGGACCAGTAGGGGGCAATGGGAATGAACGCCCTCTACTGGAGAAGACCGTAAAGACAGCCCTTCATCTGGCAGAGACCCTGGAGCTCCAGACTCTGGCATTGCCCTGCATCAGCTCAGGTATATTTGGGGTTCCTCTAAAGGTGTGCACCGACGCCATAGTCTCTGCTGTGAGAGACTTTTGGAGGGAACCTCACACCCTTTCCAAGGTCACTCTGATTGATGTACGCGCAGAGGTGGTGAGAGCCATGCAGGAGGCCTGTGCTAGGCTGTTACTGGGGAGGAGGAAATCATCTGAGTGGGAGGAAGTGTACAGGACAACAACTGCCACCACAAGTGCTTCTCATAGAGACACAGCTAATGCCAATACCAGGGGAGCAGCCTCTTCAGATGCTTGTGTCCAAGTAGAGATTGTGCAGGGAAGCATAGAGGAGCAGCAGGTGAGTGTTCCTACATTTTCAATGTTCAAATTGTTTTGCACTTCTTCTTTTAATCTAACTCTTTTTTTTTCTCTGCATCTCTGTTTCTGAAGGTGGATGTCCTGGTGTCACCCATGTTGGGGAATGAACCTCTATCCTCCCGTGTTGGGAAGGTCCTGTTTGAGGCTGCTGGACAAGACCTGTTGGAACCTTTTCAGAGGGGATCACAAGATCAAATTACTCCTGGAAACACCGTCCTGGTGGAGGGACTGTCCGGTTTGGGCTCCAGCCGCGTGTTCTTCCTCAGTTGTACCAGGTGGAATTACAACCCTAAAGGACCAGCAGTACAGGTTGGGATTGTGTTGTGTGGTGTGTTGGGGTTTTGACCTTTCGACTTTGTTGATCCACCCCCTCTTGTTCCCAGGCTTTAAAGCAGGGTGTGAGAAATATCCTGACCTCTTGTGATGATAAAGGATTCCGATCCGTAGCTTTCCCGGTGGTTGGGACAGGTATTGTACTAAACTTCCCTGGGGAGCTTTAGAAGAAGTGTGAGAACCTTAATGTACTGTGATCTCTCATTTTGCATTTATTTCAGGATTTTGTATTAATAGTTTTTCTGACATCTTATGACTTAAGTCTGGGCGGTCAGTAATGTGGATTAGCATGGTTGAAGTGCAAGGAATTAATTTACGTCCCAGTCAAACCCTGGGTATAGGGGCACATTCATTAATTTATTCATGGAAAAGTTGCTTATACAGAAGATATGTAAACACTGCTTTGTTTTTAAGCCGTTCTATTGGTCTGTCGTAAATGGAGCTCGGCCAACATGAGCTGAAAAGTTTCGTTTCACTAGAAATGAGCTTTCCTACTTTTCGGTGAGCCGGTTCTAATGGCTCTGTTCTCCTTAAAGAGATTGTTCAAATATTGTCCAAACAGCAAATGTTAGATAGTTGCAGGGTCTTAAGTACATTGCCCTTGTAAAAAACGTATTTGGATTGGTTATTCCACTTTTGCAGGCAAATGTATAATAAACGGGTATTTTAGTCATGAAGCTGTGACAGCGATAGTGAAAGTTAACACTCAATGTAAAATTGTCATGATTATTTAGTCCCTTATCAAGTTCTAAGAATGAAATCTTTGAAAAAATTGGTTGGTAGACCAAGTTCAGATATATTTATTTGGATTGCAGTTGGTCATCACTTGAGTTTTTAGACCAAATCTAAATATTAGCTAACATTTTTATCTTCATGCCACAGAGAATCCAAATGAATTGTATGAGGACCGTAACATATCAAATGACAAGGTGTGCATTTCCTGGTATTTACAAAAATATATAAAGATCACAATACTTTCTACCATCAATCCATGTCCAATATTCGACGGAAGAAATTAGATTTCAAAGTGGACTGCCTTCTTGCAAGCGGTACCGGTCTCTTCATTCCTGCACCAGCCGTTTTAGGAACAGTTTCTTCCCAGCTATTGTTACCCTACTGAACTCTATGTCCCGACGATATTCTTACTTCCTCCACTACCTCCCTTGTTTTGTATTTTTCAGTCGATGAACAATTATATTAAAAAAGCGAGTCCATAAACCCAGTTTACAACTGTTTTAACAGAAACATAATTTTAACATTTTTATTTAATAATATTTTTCTGAATGTTATATGTACGGATGTTAGATAAAAAAACCTTTTTTTTCATGTAACTTATTGGGTAGCACGGTGTCGGTTGAAGCTCACCATAGTCACTTTGGACATTACGCGCAACTGTTTGCAGTTTGTAATTTGTGTGTGTGTGTGTTTATGTCCTTTATTGCTGTTACTGGGTGCGGCTCATTTTTGATACACGTGTCTAAGTAAGTCTTGTCACGTAGGTGTCGTTTGCGTTATGTTTGTTTTAGCTGCTATGTTTCAGCACTTTTAATTTACATTGTGTTTAGTCCGTGTTCGTTTGTTTTCATTTGTATGTTCAATAAACCCACGGATTATCACTATTCTTCAAAAATGTCAGCATTTGGTTCCCTCATTACCCACACCCGTGACAATTCATTTGAAATATCGCACAGAATATTCCAATAACCTGAAAGTACACAGACAAGGACCTCCCATATTCCGCGACAACCCTTTCATACAGTGTTTAGGATACGCCTGGGACTTAACTACGAGCCCATAAAACGAAACACCTAACAGATCAGGATGGATGTGTACAAATACCCTATTTTCTTCGAGTGCCAGACTCTTGATCGATTACAAAAAGAGAAGATACGAAAGTACTTTAAAATTCGACGAAAATCGCGTGGCGGAGATTGTGGACCAGTGGAAACTGTTGGAGACGGCGTTTATAAGATTGATTTCAAAGACAAAACGGGTACAGTATGCCGCATGAAAACCTTTACCGAAAGTAAACGCTGGTTTGTGGTGTTTTGTTGTCTAGTGCTAGGCTACTGTTACCAAAGTCGTTTCATAAATCATTCACAGATTATTCCTTTGAAAATATTTAAAATCGGTCACTGGTCGAAAAACAATTAAAAGTGAAGTATTTCAATATTCAACTCATATGTTATGTAAGCCCCCTGAATTAAACAGATGAAAAAAATTGCATCTGTGTAACACAGAAGTCGCTGTTACATAAAATAAAAACCCATCGTTGAAGGATCATTAGTCAGGCATTCATGTTTTTTTTTATGGATAAAGAAATGGGCTGAGGTGGTGGACGCGGTCATGGCGCATGACCAGGGCGTGGACATTAGGTTACCCATCACACCCAAAATAATTTATGGATATTAGAGGCCGCTTTCAATGTTGTAAAAAAAATCTATATTATTTCCCTACAAGTAAACAGAAATATATGGGTCTAAATTTTGCTGATGTGTGGATCAATGATAGTTTCATTGAAGCATGATGTAAACAATACACCGGTCCGAATATTATTTACTAGATAACAAGTAAAATACGAAACCAACTTGATAATGTTCTGTCTTCCAAGTGAGTTGTATCCCTGTCAATACCTCCCAAAAATGGTTAGTTCTTGATGAGTCCTACGTACTAAAAAGCAATTAGAAGCGTATTTTAGGTGTATTTTATATTGCCAAGAACTTCTTGATGTTACAATTCCTGTTGAGACCCTAATACTCCAGGGATCCGTTATTCGAAGCTCATCCTAGATTTACTGTCATAGCAACATGTCCGTACATTAATTTAATGTAAACAAGATTAGATTGCGGCTATATACTCTGAGGTGATAGGGGAAGTCAATAACAACATTGTCTTGTCCGTTTTTCGAGAGCAACTAGTTGCGGAAGGTGTGAGGATAATTCGCAGGGTTTTATAATTAATTGCGTGTTGCGTGGTATACAGATCCTTTAGCGCAGCGTGATATTTTACATTGAGAGATATCGGTTTTCTTGTGAGGGACTACTTTACATATTTAACTTGTTGGAACCACATGTTAAATGTTGAACTTATATTCGGGCTTTAATCACAGCACAAACTGTGTATTGCTCTGTGATTCTTGGCACTTTCCTTTACCCAATTGTAGATGCGGAGAACATCGGGAAAGTTGCTGTCTGTCGTGCCATTTGCAAAGTTTACCTGGCGTGCAAGCAGTTTTTAGGGGCTTTTGTGGTATTTCCAAGCCACTTGACGCCCCATAATGTTATAGCTGCCATAGACTGCACGCAAATCCCCATCAAGTGCCCCAATGTAGGGTATTTTGTGAACCAAAAGGGGGTTCACAGCATAAAAAGCAGGTCAATTACTATTAGAATTCCAGATCAGTAATTAAATGTAATCAAATACTATTACAAAAAGGAATGTTTAAAACAAGAAAACATTGACTGACTATATGGTGTGACTGTGCCATATCACAAATGTGTAGGCAAAATGGCCTGGATCGGTCAATGACGCAAGAATTTTGAGGGAGTCACATTTATGCACATTATTTGAACGTGGTGAGGGAAGATGTACGCCTCGAGACAGAAGCTATGCATGCGGGGAGTATAATTAGTAATGATTACCATTTTGTAGAACATTCTTGTATTTCACTTTTACTTGTTCCCATGTTCTAATGGGTCCTGTGGTGGCTCTGACATTAGAGATGAACCAAGTAATGATGAAATGGTTAAAATACGAAAATATAATAATGTAATAAGTGATAAGAACATCTAACAAGGCCACCACTTACGCATTTAATTTGTCTGCAATTTTGTCAGCCCTCTCTCCTCGGTTTTGCAGCGTTTTAATAAACTTTTCAAATTCCGCGTAACCTTCCAGCAATAGCTCTTGCTCGGTTGCAGAAAAAAAACTGCGCTCGCTCTTTGGCTATGGGGAGCAGCCATTTGCAGCGTTTCTGATCAATGTTTCTACTATCGATACATATCCCCTTTTCAACCAACGCATGAACGCTCAATTATCACAGATAACTCAATCCAGCTATACTAATCACCACCAACAGTTGTGTTCGAAGAATGTAGTTCGCGACGTTCGCAGAACGGACCTCAGGTGTGCTGTTTGAGAGTCTTGTTTTAATCATTCCAAAAATCCTCACAGATTTTTCAGTTTAACATTGTTTTAATTCGGCGAGAATGATGTGTGATTATTCCAGAGTCATTTAGATTTTAACTGAAAATGTTTTACAAACACACGCACATATACTTATATACTTACACAGATATTTACATATACTACAAAATAAACCATCTATATCATGCTTCCTTAACTGTTCCAGTCCAAGGGAGAGTACTTGAGAGCCATTGCCATGTGTTGGAGCTACCTGAGGGAACCCTGTCTCTGAATCTGAGAGGCAGCCTGGATCCTCCTCCCATAACTCACACCTCAGAAAGCGGACCTTCAGTGAGTCATGACATTGTAAACCTAGATCATGCTGAGTCCCATGCCTAGTAATATAATAACTCTTTCAAAACACATCTGTGTCAAAGGTACATTAATTTACTGTTTGTATTAAATATGTGGATGGTAACCTATATAATGTAAACTGGAAAAGTATTAACCAGTTGTTAAAATAGAGATAAATCTGCAGTTGCAGCAGAAATTGTTGGCACAATGTGCTAACACATTCAAAACTCGAAAAAATATAATCCTATTTTTGTAAAGAGGGTAATTTGGAGAGTGATTGGTGTTTGGTGTGGTGGGGTAGATGCATTGTTTTATGCTGTTTGGTAAAAACATAATTTAATTCCCAGAGGAATTGCTTGTTTTTTTTCCATCTCTAGAGTTGTGTCTCCCTCCTAGTTGAGACATCACCACCTGGCGGTCATGAAGATGAACCCGGAAGTTTTAGTCCTGTTAAGCCACAGAAGACTAGCAGCACCTGTCAAATGGGTGAAGCTATTCTCCGCTTTCTCTGGGACATTATAGTAAATGAGTTACGTGAGTCTGTGCCAGGGGTGCAGGTAACACACCGTGACTCATCTCAGTTGGTGCTGGAGGGCTCGGCAAATGAAGTCCAGGCAGCAAGGCAGTTGGTTTTAGATAAAACCTCTCTGGTTTTGGAGCGGGTAGTGTCTGGGGTGTCCCCCAACCTCCTCACTTTTCCGAGGAAAGAATATGGGATGACTGGGGCCCTGGGCAGCCTGCTGGGATTGGGAAGCCAGGTGCAGGTGGAGCTAGGTGACACCGAGCTCCGGTTGTTGACACTTTCCTCTGAGAAAATAGACCAAGCGGAAAAGGCTCTGCTGAGGAAGTTTGGGGAGGAGATGATTGACGTTTCCAACTGTGATTCCTTCCCGTCTGAACTGAAGTCCACCATTGAGAAGAAGGTGATGGAGATGAACCAACACAGATGCAGGGTGGTGGCCAGGTACATACCCGGCTGTCAAGTACAGCTACTGGGCCACGTTAAGGAGGTTCACGAGCTGAGGGAAGAAATCCAATCATTTCTGATTGACCGGGACAGAGGAAGAACAGTGGGATCCCCTCAACAGAACCAGATCATCAACTCTAGATGGGAGGAGGAGGTGGTCTCAGACGCCAGTTATTCCCTCCCCTGGGGTCTGCAGGTAGTGGTGCGTCAGGGGGACATCACCAAGGAAGAAGCGGATGCACTGGTAAATGCTGCCAATGGGGATCTGGATCATGCTGGAGGTGTGGCTGCAGCTCTGAGCCGGGCAGGGGGGCCTGAGGTACAGCAGGCCAGCAGTGATCTGGTTAAGCAGGTGGGTAGATTAGCTACAGGTCGTGTGGTAGAGACCACTGGAGGGAAGCTGCCTTGTAAGATTTTGCTTCATGCTGTGGGACCAGTAGGGGGCATAGTAGGTGGGAATGAGCGCCCTCTACTGGAGAAGACTGTAAAGTCAGCCCTCCATCTGGCAGAGACCCTGGAGCTCCAGACTCTGGCAATGCCCTGCATCAGCTCAGGTATATTTGGGGTTCCTCTAAAGGTGTGCACCGAAGCCATAGTATCTGCTGTGAGAGACTTTGGGAGGGCACCACACACCCTTTCCAAGGTCACTCTGATTGATGTACGCGCAGAGGTGGTGAGAGCCATGCAGGAGGCATGTGATAGGCTGTTACTGGGGAGGAGGGAATCATCTGAGTGGGAGGAAAGGTCCAGGACAACGACTGCCACCACAAACGCGTCTCATGGAGACACAGCTAATGCCAATACCAGGGGAGCAGCCTCTTCAGATGCTTGTGTCCAAGTAGAGATTGTGCAGGGAAGCATAGAGGAGCAGCAGGTGAGTGTTCCTACTTTTTCAATGTTCAAATTGTTTTGCACTTCCTTCAATCTTACATTTTTGTTTTCTGCATCTCTGTTTCTGAAGGTGGATGTCTTGGTGTCACCCATGTTGAGAAATGAACCTCTATCCTCCCGTGTTGGGAATGTCCTGTTTGACGCTGCTGGACAAGACCTGTTGGAACCTTTTCAGAGGGGATCACAAGATCAAATTACTCCTGGAAACACCGTCCTGGTGGAGGGACTGTCCGGTTTGGGCTCCAGTTGCGTGTTCTTCCTCAGTTGTACCAGCTGGAAGTACAACCCTAAAGGACCAGCAGTACAGGTTGGGATTGTGTTGTGTGGTGTGTTGGGGTTTTGACCTTTCGACTTTGTTGATCCACCCCCTCTTGTTTCCAGGCTTTAAAGCAGGGTGTGAAGAATATCCTGACCTCTTGTGATGATAAAGGATTCCGATCCGTAGCTTTCCCGGTTGTTGGGACAGGTATTGTACTAAAGTTCCCTCACGAAGTAGCAACAAGGGCTCTGCTTGAGGAGATCCATTGCTTCCAGAAGAGAAGGGCAAACGGAAGTCTCTCCCTAGTTCGTATCGTTGTCCATCCCACTGACAAAATGTCTACCAAGGTGCGATGAGACTCACATTTAAACAAAACCTCTGTCTTCATATTTACTGTATAACTTCCTTTATTGCAGCTGTATTGTTTGTTCTAATATGCAGGCTCTCCAGACAGCCCAGAATGCTTTGCATCTCAGCAGTCTCAAAATAGTTGATTGTAAAAAGCAAGGTGAGTTAATATCAGGGCCTCGAAATAACTTCTTGGTTCACCAGCCGCTCTAGCCAGTAAATGTATAATGTTAAAAAATATATCTGCCAATATCTAATTGCAGTTCCAATACCTCACCTGTTAATCCAACATACACTGCTCCAAAATAATTAGAACACACCAGGTCTTGATGAACAAAATATATCAAAGATCAAAAAACTGAATGTACTTTCTGTAATTGGTTGAGTACAAGAAGACGTCATGATAATTAAACCTATTTCTAAACTAGAAATGTAAGCAAGTTTAAATGATGATCTCTCCCAACAGATATCAGGATTGTTCTTCTGGGAAAAACCGGAGGAGGCAAAAGCAGTTCAGGAAACACCATCTTCGGACAAGAGAGTGTTTTCCTCGCTGCCAGTTCCTCCACTTCTACAACAGAGATATGTGAAGCTCAGACCAAAAGCATCAACGGAAGAAACCTCACCCTGATTGACACTCCTGGATTATTTGATACCAACAGCTCTGAAGAGGAACTGAAACCTAAAATAGTCAGCTGTATTACAGAGTGTGCTCCAGGGCCACATGCTTTTCTAATCGTGCTGAAAGTGGAACGTTACACAGTCCACGAGAAAGAAACCATATCAAAGATTGAGAAATATTTTTCTCCAGAGGCCTTCAAATATGCGACAGTGCTCTTCACTCATGGCGAGGACCTCAACGGTTTGCCCATAGAGGAGTTTGTCCAACAGAACGAAGAACTGAAAACTTTGGTGGATAAATGTGGAGGACGCTGTCATGTCATTGACAACAGACACTGGAACAACACTCAGCAGGGTCAGTACAGAAACAACCAGTACCAAGTGACTCAGCTACTCAACACCATAGAGAAGATGGTGAGAGAGAACGGTGGAGTGTGTTACACCAATGAGATGCTCCAAGCAGCAGAGAGAGAAATCCAGGAAGAGATAGAGAGACTTAGAAAGGTGACAATTGGCCAGATGTCTGATGAAGAGATGAGAAAACAGGCCAAAAGAACAGTGAGTAAGAGACTCCTGATCCAACTAACTGGGATAGCTGTAGGTGCAATTGTAGGTGCCTTCCTTGGGATGGCACTGGTGATAGGGGTTCCATTCTTACTTCCTGCCCAATCAATAATGAATTTAGTTAAGCGCTCTGCAACACCTACACAGAAAGTTCCAGGAAGTTTCGGGTTGGGCGTAGCTTCAGCATCCGTAAGTACTGACGTAGTCATAGCTGCAGGCATGGTGTTTGGGACGGCTGCAACAGCAGGTGCGATAACAGGGGGGATTGTTGGAGCTACTGCAGTAGAGGACTCAGAGACGGTACTGGATGCGGCAGGGACTGCAGCTAACGCAGTCTACAAAGAAGCTGAGGATCTTTATAAGAAAGCAGAAAGCTTTGTGAAAGGGTTCGGTAAGAAGTAAACTTAAGCTGAAATCATTGATATCGTTATGGTGATGTGTAATGCACCATCTGAATGACTAGCATATCCTACCCCATATAGGCGTGTACATATTTTATTTGAATAACAATGAGTATTAAGTGCTTTGGCATGTCACATGGGGAGTGTGCATACCTCAACAGTAATTACAAATACTCCAAGTAAGGACTATAAATTAATACTCTATATCAGAGGTCTCAAACCGGTTCCACGGAGGGCCGAGTGTCTGCAGGTTTTAGTTTTTTCCTGTAAATTGGTTCCAGGTTCAGACCTAAATAACCAGATGAGGGTAGACCTAACCAATCAGTGACATAATTAATCAATCAAGCACAAGGTGAGAGTGAAAACCCGCAGACACTCGGCCCTCCGTGGAACCGGTTTGAGACCCCGGCTCTATATGAAGGATTGTATAGTGAAGTATGAAGTCACATGAGTACACTGGAGTGTTAATTTCTGTTGAGTCATGGACATTTAAGGTGGTTTGGTGAGATCAACTATCTGAAACCTCAATACCAACAGTTTCTACTGATAATTCACCAGATACTGGTGAATGGGTGTGTAATATAATTGACAATTGTATTGCCTTTTTATGTTTTGCCTATCTCTTTTGAAAGGAGATTTAGGCAAAACACCCTTTGGTCCCCCGTGTGATTTAAAGAATACCGTGGTAAGGTCAACACATGGCTGGCTCTAGCCTTTCAGCGCCCTAAACAGAATATTATTTGGAGACCCCTTTCGAATTGGTCCTAATGTTTAGTGGCCCCTTAGCGGCTGGGTTCCCTAAGCAACTGCTTATGTTGTTTGTGCCTAGAACCGGCCCTGTGTCTACAGCCAATAGGAATGTTATCTAAAATGATTCCAACAGTGACACAATTCATGCCTCCTTCCCCCACCATCCCTTTTGTGAACAAATGCTTTTTCATTTTCTGTTTCCTCTTCTTTCTAGCACTGACTTTGTTGACAGCAACTTCATTGAGTAACATATACTTACTGCTACTGGATTTTGTGGTCATTTACAGTAATTGTAAATCACTCTGGATAAGAGTATGTGTTAAATGACTACAGTGTAAAATTACATGTTACGAAATTGTAAACATGTGTAAACCATAAAGGTTTGTTTAAGTGGGGGGCTGATAAGTTTCTCTTTTAAATTATACCAGTATAGTGTCTTGTTATTTTAGAAATTTGTTTTCTGGCATATTATGATTAATGTATTGTCATGTTGTTCATATATTATTAATAGTTGGCTTTGTCTGATTGGAGTGAATTAAAATACAGTTTGAGAGGTGTAAGACGTTTATATGAGTAGAGCATAAGGGAGTTTCTTCAAACATCATGCTTTTCTAGATTTGCGCAACAAGTCAACTTAAACAACTTTAGAAGACCAAATACCTTTGACCAGACTAGTTTTTATGTAATTACATGGTGGTTCATACGAAGAGGACAACTCCAAGATGAAAGACGCTGTAACATGGCATGCAGCCAACTTTATAACTTTGCACAGGTAAACCCCTCCCTTCACCTGTATCAGGCAATCAGAGGACCTGGCGGGAAAACTAAACCGAGAACAAAGGCTCCTTACGTTCTCTCAAAACCCACGTAATCAATACAAAATGGAGGATGTAACACGAACCGGATGTAACACTTACCTGCAACACGAACAATGTTCAGTACAAGTTGATAAGCTCCAGGGCGCATCACCAAGCCAGTGGCAACGTGCCAAGGACAGAGAGCACCAACGAAGACGAGGCAAGTCCATTAAATAGAAAACGGATAAAAGGTGACAGCGTTGACCACAACGCTGCCTCACAAATATCCTCGATTCTGACCCCTCCGAAAGGGCAGAGGACGCAGCAACCCCGCGCGTTGAGTGCGTTCTAAGACCCTCAGGGGTCTTACTACTGACTCATAAGCCAAAGCACTGCATAAGCACAACCACTGCTTGGAAAGAGGCCTACCAAGCGACCTATCGCCGTGGCACACAGGCAGCTGTGGAGAAGCCCTGATCCTCTTTGTGCGTTCCGCATAATGCGCCAGAGCGCAAACGGGACAAAGAAGGTGCTGTTTCACCTCCTCAGCATCCCTGCGCAGAGGTGGGCAAAAGGCATGCAGCTCATTCACCCAATATCTAAAAGAGCTTGCAATGAACTTTTGCATAAACGTGGGGTTCAGCCCCAACACTGCCTTGCTTAAATCACCAATGATAATAACACAGTCGTGATATCCACTCACTTGTTTGGCAGTGCACAGCGTTGTAAGCATTGCTGTCTTGAGTGACAGAGACTTCAAAGAAGCCTGTGTCAGTGGTTCAAATGGCAGCTCACAGAGCGCCGCCAGGACCATAGACAGCTCCCATTTAGACACGCCAACCTTGACCACAGGGCGAAGGCGACGCGTGCCCACAAGGAAAAACGCTTGATCAGGGGATGGCTGAACACAGACCTTTCCCCAAAACCCTCATGACACACTAAGATCGCTGACGTGTAACCTTTAACGGTTGAGGAAGATCTCTGCATATTTAAAAGATACTGTAAAAAAGAGAGTATCTTTTGTACCAAGCAACAGACAGGGTCTACAGTAGACCCATCGCACCAACGCTCGAACATCATCCACCTGTTATCGTACATTTTAGAGGTAGAGTTGGCCCTCGCCCTTTGAATTGTACGAATTATGTTGTCAGACAGCCTGCGGCGTACTAACCTGTCCCTCTCAGGAACCAGGCCACCAGAGGCCAGCGTAAGATTGGCGAACGGTCAATTGTGCCCTCTGCCTGAGACAGAGCGTCACGTCGCATAGGGAGGGGCCAAGGTGCCCTCACCAGCATCTGTATCAACTCGAGATACCAGACTGCTGCCGGACGGTCCGGAGCTATCAGAACTACGGACAAGCGATCCACCTTCACTGCTGCCAATAGATGCGTGATGCATATATGTGGGGGGAAAACGTAAAGCAACCCTGTCGGCCATGGATGGTGAGCGAACACATCCGTCCCAAGGGGACACACAGTCCTGGTCTCTCAGAGAGAGCCAAGCCTGCGGTGAGCAATCGCCCTTGACGCAACCAGATCCACTTGCGCTTCCCCAACGTCTTCTGAATGCAGGAGACGATGACGGGGTGAAGACGCCAGGAACACCCCGCGACATCATATCTGCCCCCACATTCAAGATCCCTGGAAAGTGTATCGCAGTTAGAGAGCGCAAACGGCTGTGAGCCCAAAGCCATAGTCGCCTCGCTGACAGGTGGAGCGCAGAAGACCTAACGATTTATGAATGCCACTGTCTTCCAATTGTCCAAAACCAGGAGATCTTTGCCCTCGATCAACGGGGCGAAAGCGAGTCAGTACCAAAATAATTGTCTCAAGTTATAGCAGGTTGATGTGTTGGCCAGCACTTGGCCACACACACCTCCCCAGCCCGTCAGAGAAGCGTCCGTGAAGACACTCACAAATGACGTCACTCTGCCCATGGGGACCTTCCGGTCCAGCAAGACCGTGTTCCTCCAATGGTCCAAGTCCCCCGCTAAAGATTTGAAGAGTACCAGGCAGAGGTTTTGCTGACGAACGGGGTCCACCCGTAGTTCGGCGAACCATCTCTGTAGGGCGCGCATGTGCAGCAACCCTAAAGGTACCACCATGTGGGCAGCCGACATGAGTCCCGGAAGGGACATTACTGCCTGCACGGATCTTCCACAGGGAAGTCTGGAACGTTACCCATTAGGCCAACCCGGGAACCTTGCTGAACAGAGGAACCACTGGGTGATGACAAGTGCTCGAGGGCCGTGGCCCAGGCAACGCATCCTGTGGCTAGAACAGGAAGCCGTCACAGAACGTGCCAGTCCGCCCGGTCTTTCAACTGTCAAAAGCCTTTGCGCTAAATCCGAGGGTTCTCACAAGGATTCTAACACAGGCCAACAGCCGATTGTTTGCTTCTGTTAACTCCCACAGCAAAGGGGATAGAACGGGAGCAAGAAAAGTTGTGAATTAAAACATCCTCAACTACAGGCGGTCTGCGAAGGGAGATGTCTCACTGCCTGGCGCAGTTAATAATAATCACCAACAGGAGACTCAGGATGATACTGACCCTCAACTACAGTGTTTACTCGAAAGGAACGTTTTCTTCGTGAAAGACACTGCTTATAACCAGAGGAACCGTAGTCGCTCCGACTATAGAATAGCCGGTGTGACACCAGTAACCAATGGAGTTGCTAAACTATCCCCCGGGGGGGGGGGAGTGACGGGCGTGTCTTTTACACAGAAACCCAATGGGCCAAGCATAAAACATTGCACGGCCCAGCCACTGTAGAATTCAAACTACTTCCCCCGAGTCCTGAATCAGAGAATGTCCACACGGTCAACTATTTCCAAAGTAAACGCCTTAAATAGAGATATATCTGGAGATCGTTCCCCAAAATACAGCTAGGAAGATCTGAAGTCCGTTCACATTGGACACAGGGGGTAGGCTGGCACCAGTAGATCTGACCGTGGCTAGCTCTTGCTTCCATCCTCCTCCTGGTCTTTAATCGCTTGACTTCTGTAATGTTCTTATTAACATTTACGACATCTAGCTGGCTATTTTCAGAGTATACTCCCTACTGGCACAGTTTGCTTCTAATAGCACACACACATCTAATATCTAATCTTAACAAAAATAATCCACACCACACAGCAGGAATGATTTACCACTCAATCTGGTTCATCGTCGTGGTGGTTGAACAACAGACACAGGATTATACTGACTCTCAACTACAGGTCTTATGCTGCAAAGAAACGTTTCTTTCGCAAAGCCGCTGCTCATAACCAAAGGAACCATAGTTGTTCCGGCTATGGAATAGCCGGTGCAAGCCGGCGACGTCGCACGGCTCAGCCACACATCGGGAATTATCAAAGAAAAGTCCTGAAGAGGCGAAGATCAGCGGAGCTCTCTCTGCATCCCTCAAGATGTGGTCATCATCGTCATGGTAGGTCTCATGAAATAATCCCGAAGAGGACATCGGTGTGTTGATCAGCGGAGCACTCTCTGCGACCCCCAACAAAAACAAGGAAACGATAGATGACAATGTCTCACCACAGATGTAGCCTTAACACCTCCCGCGCACACTTCGGGCTCTTGGAAAAGGGCGGGCTTTTTAGCCCAGCTAGCCTTTAGCCCGGGAGAGAGTGATCTACAGAGCTAGCTCCACAGGGAGCCTCGCACAGCATAGCACTTAGTGTCTCACCACAACCCTAGTAAAGGAATGTAGGATTTGGCAAGCCTTTTGACCACGTCCACGCTTCGTGTCACGTCGGAAAAAAACCCACGTCACGCACCTGTGAAGACGGGGCAAGGATGTATGGGTCCATGGGTCCGAGGGTGAACGCCTGAAGGAACTTCCCCCCTCTCCACCCGTCGACGTCTGATCCACACCCCCTGAAGAGAAAGAAGGATCATGTCCAGAAGGTAGACATTCCAGGAACAAAAATCATATTTTCTTGATGACACCGGTTAAAAGAATAATCTGCGCTGTGGTTCAGCAAGTGCTAAAAATCACAGAAGTGTTCAGTCGAGCTGAATTAAAAAGGGAGGCTGAGCTGAGGGTGCGCTCAGCTATATATTTGGGGCAGGCATGCCCTGATTGGCTGAGCCAAGGTAAGTGCATGAATTTCTCAGTGTGGCCGCTATGCGGCAAGGGTAAACCACTAGGAGCTAACGCCTTCTAGGGGGCAGAGCGACATATAACCTGAATGGAGGTACAAATGTTTGTCTGTTGAATAACGAAACTGAAACAAATGTCAACTCTGTGAAAAGAACGGTAGGCTGTCCTGACCTAACGGCAGACTTTTGTTAAGACTACTATAATAACAAAATATGAATATTTATAATTACCCAGTGTTCTTCGAGATCCACAATCTGGATGCAGTAGAAAAACTATATATAGAAAATTACTTTAGGATTCGCCGGAAATCTGGTGGGGGGGACTGCAGTTTAATAAACAAAGTTGGTGAAGATATTTACCAGATTGCGTTTACTCACCACGCAGGTATGTTGAGATTACTTATTGAACTCTAAATGTTTTGGTAAAACAAAAATGTTGATTTGGTCAGACTAATACTCCAGTATCCATTTCAGATTGAAATTGGACACACACATAATTTCTTAACAAAATGTAACATTTTTCAGAAGCAGTTTCACTTTCAGACTTCCGTGGGCTGTGCCCCTTACAACTGACATGTTTGTATGTGATGTATTGGTTACATTATAAAGCTTTTATTTAGAATAAGATAGAGGTCACATTACTTTTTGGTCACATGTTGTCGACCAAAATATTAAATATTTGCTGAACAATATGAAATGAATTGTTTAAAAACATTTTACAATAACATACATCCAGCTTTTGGTTGTACAGGTATACCAGCCAGTGCTAGAAAAAGAGGCATCATGTTTGGCAAGGCACAGACCTGTTTCTTTTAGGTCCCACAGTTAGCAGTGTATGTCAGAGCAAAATAAATTATGTTGTTTTACATCTAACGTAACAAAATGTGGGAAGTGTGAAATGGTCTAAATACTTGAACAAAATAACCTAGATATTGAATGGTTGTAATTAATCTCAGTCTTGGCGTCAATGCAAAATGATGACATTTATTGCTATTATTATTATCTCATGATTCTAACTCTTCCAGACCAAAAGAGAGTACTTCGTAGAACCAGTCATGTGTTGGAGCTGCCTTGGGGAACTATTTCCCTGAATGTGAGAGGCAGCCTGGATGCTTCAACCACAACACTCTCCCCTGTTAGAAAACAGTTGGTGAGGCTTGAATTTACAGCACAAAGCACACTGTATATAGAGTTGGATACAGTCTGCAAAATGGAGAAATATCCTACAAGTTCATACAGTGGGGCAAAAAAGTATTTAGTCAGCCACCAATTGTGCAAGTTCTCCCACTCAAAAAGATGAGTGAGGCTTGTAATTTTCATCATATGTACACTTCAACTATGACAGACAAAATGAGAAAAAAAATCCAGAAAATCACATTGTAGGATTGTTTATGAATTTAATTGCAAATTATGGTGGAAAATAAGTATTTGGTCAATAACAAAAGTTTATTTCAATACTTGTTGTAAACCCTTTGTTGGCAATGACAGAGGTCAAACATTTTCTGTAAGTCTTCACAAGGTTGTCACACACTGTTGCTGGTATTTTGGCCCATTCCTTCATGCAGATCTCCTCTAAAGCAGGGATGTTTTGGGGCTGTTGCTGGGCAACACGGACTTTCAACTCCCTCCAAAGATTTTCTATGGGGTTGAGATAGGTATGGTGTTCTTTGGATGCAACTCAGCATTCTTTGTCCTCCAAACATGACGAGTTGGGTTTTTACCCAAAAGTTATATTTTGGTTTCATCTGACCATATGACATTCTCCCAATCTTTTTCTGGATCATCCAAATGCTCTCTAGCGAACTTCAGATGGGCCTGGTCATGTACTGGCTTCAGCAGGGGGACACGTCTGGCACTGCACGATTTGATCCATAGTGTGTTACTGATTGTAGGCTTTGTTACTTTGGTCCCAGGTCTCTGCAGGTCATTCACTAGGTCCCCCTGTGTGGTTTTGGGATTTTTGCTCACCGTTCTTGTGATCATTTTGACCCCACAGGGTGAGATCTTGCGTGGAGCCCCAGTTCGAGGGAGATTATCAGTGGTCTTGTATGTCTTCCATTTCCTAATAATTGCTCCCACAGTTGATTTCTTCACACCAAGCTGCTTACCTATTGCAGATTCAGTCTTCCCAGCCTGGTGCAGGTCTACAATTTTGTTTCTGGTGTCCTTTGACAGCTCTTTGGTCTTGGCTATAGTGGAGTTTGGAGTGTGACTGTTTGAGGTTGTGGACAGATTACTTTTATACTGATAACAAATTCAAACAGGTGCCATTAATACAGGTAACAAGTGGAGGACCGAGGAGCCTCTTAAAGGAGAAGTTACAGGTCTGTGAGCAAGAAATCTTGCATGTTTGTAGGTGACCAAATACCATAATTTGCAAATAAATTCATTAAAAATCCTACAATGTGATTTTCTTATTTTTTTTTCTCATTTTGTCTGTCATAGTTGAAGTGTACCTGTGATCAAAATGAAAGGCCTCTCATCTTTTTCAGTGGGAGAACTTGCACAATTGGTGGCTGACTAAATACTTTTTTGCCCCACTGTACATTATCAGCAAATAAGGCTAATGTACAGTCAAACTACAATACATCCATTAATATAAGCAAACGCAAAAGACAACATTGTAATAAATAAGGGCACATCTACTTATAAAGTGGGCAGTTTCAGCAAAGAGAAACAAAAATCATTATTATCAGTAAAATAATAATATTAGGCAGAACTACTCTTGACTTTTCCTCTCGTCTGTTACTGTCCATTCTTCCTACCCTGTCAAGACATCACCACCTGGTGGCCCAGAGCATGAACTTCATCTAGATTCATACCTCCTGCGCTACCTAAAGGAGAGCCCTCGGGCTAGAAAAGACCTTCAGCAAAAGCTGTCCTTTTTGGGCTGCTCTGTCCAGCTCCTTTCAGAGGAGGGGAGAGCAGTGGTTAGAGGCTCAGGCCAAACTGGGTCATGTAGAGCTGGGGTTGAGGATGATCTTGAGCTGGGACGATGGAAGGTAGAGGTAGAGAAACTGTTTGAACAGCTCGTGGACAGGTACAAATGCCACTATGAAGTGGACCCAAGTAATGTCCACACTCTGCTGCAAAGTAGTACCCTTGGTTCAGAGGATGTGAGGGTGTACAGTGAGGGGGGAGAAGGGTTTGCTGTGGTGGTTGGGGTGGGTTCTGAGGTTCAGGCCAAGCTGAAGGAGATTGAGGCCAAAACTGTTCAACGTCTGAGCCCCAAAAGGCAGGCAATGATCAGCACCATATGTCGACTGGGACAGGCTAAGCTACGCCTTCTTGGGGCAGTGATAGAAAAGGAGTTGGATGAATTTGTACCAGGGGTGAAAGTAACACGCAGTGACTCATCTCAGTTGGTGCTGGAGGGCTCCGTAAATGAAGTCCGGACTGCCAGGCAGATGGTTACAGATAAAACCTCTCTGGTGTTGGAGCGGGTGGTGTCTGGGGTGTCCTCCAACCTCCTCACCTTTCTGAGGGAGGAATATGTGAGGCCTGGGGCCCTGGGCAGCCTGCTGGGATTGGGAAGCCAGGTGCAGGTGGAGCTAGGTGACACCGAGCTCCGGTTGTTCACACTTTCCTTGGAGAAAATAGACCAAGCGGAGAAGGCTCTGCTGAGGGAGTTTGGGGAGGAGATGATCGACGTTTCCAACTGTGATTCCTTCCCGCCTGAACTGAAGTCCACCATTGAGAAGAAGGTGATGGAGATGAACCAACACAGATGCAGGGTGGTGGCCAGGTACGTCCCCGGCTGTCAAGTGCAGCTACTGGGCCACGTTAAGGAGGTTCACGAGCTGAGGGAAGAAATCCAATCATTTCTGATGGACCGGGCCAGAGGAAGAACAGTGGGATCCCCTCAACAGAACCAGATCATCAACTCTAGATGGGAGGAGGAGGTGGTCTCAGACGCCAGTTATTCCCTCTCCTGGGGTCTGCAGGTAGTGGTGCGTCAGGGGGACATCACCAAGGAAGAAGCGGATGCACTGGTAAATGCTGCCAATGGGGATCTGGATCATGCTGGAGGTGTGGCTGCAGCTCTGAGCCGGGCAGGGGGGCCTGAGGTACAGCAGGCCAGCAGTGATCTGGTTAAGCAGGTGGGTAGATTAGCTATAGGTCGTGTGGTAGAGACCACTGGAGGGAAGCTGCCTTGTAAGATTTTGCTTCATGCTGGGGGACCAGTAGGGGGCATAGTAGGTGGGAATGAGCGCCCTCTACTGGAGACGACCGTAAAGACAGCCCTCCATCTGGCAGAGACCCTGGAGCTCCAGACTCTGGCAATGCCTTGCATCAGCTCAGGTATATTTGGGGTTCCTCTAAAGGTGTGCATCGAAGCCATAGTCTCTGCTGTGAGAGACTTTGGGAGGGCACCACACACCCTTTCCAAGGTCACTCTGATTGATGTACGCGCAGAGGTGGTGAGAGCCATGCAGGAGGCATGTGATAGGCTGTTACTGGGGAGGAGGGAATCATCTGAGGGGGAGGAAAGGTCCAGGACAACGACTGCCACCACAAACGCGTCTCATGGAGACACAGCTAATGCCAATACCAGGGGAGCAGCCTCTTCAGATGCTTGTGTCCAAGTAGAGATTGTGCAGGGAAGCATAGAGGAGCAGCAGGTGAGTGTTCCTACTTTTTCAATGTTTAAATTGTTTTGCACTTCTTCTTTTAATCTAACTCTTTTTTTTTCTCTGCATCTCTGTTTCTGAAGGTGGATGTCCTGGTGTCACCCATGTTGGGGAAAGAACCTCTATCCTCCCGTGTTGGGAAGGTCCTGTTTGAGGCTGCTGGACAAGACCTGTTGAAACCTTTTCAGATGGGATCACAAGATCAAATTACTCCTGGAAACACCGTCCTGGTGGAGGGACTGTCCGGTTTGGGCTCCAGCCGCGTGTTCTTCCTCAGTTGTACCAGGTGGAAGTACAACCCTAAAGGACCAGCAGTACAGGTTGGGATTGTGTTGTGTGGTGTGTTAGGGTTTTGACCTTTCGACTTTGTTGATCCACCCCCTCTTGTTCCCAGGCTTTAAAGCAGGGTGTGAGGAATATCCTGACCTCTTGTGATGATAAAGGATTCCGATCCGTAGCTTTCCCGGTGGTTGGGACAGGTATTGTACTAAACTTCCCTCACGAAGTAGCAACAAGGGCTCTGCTTGAGGAGATCCATAGGTACCAGAAGAGAAGGGCAAACGGAAGTCTCTCCCTTGTTCGTATCGTTGTCCATCCTACTGACAAAATGTCTACCAAGGTGCGGTGAGACTCGCAGTTAAACAAAACCTCTGTCTTCATAATTACTGTATAATTTCCTTTATTGCAGCTGTATTGTTTGTTCTAATATGCAGGCTCTCCAGACAGCCCAGAATGCTTTGCCTCTCAGCTGTCTCAAAATAGTTAATTGTCAAACGCAAGGTGAGTTAATATCAAGGCCTCGAAATAACTTCTTGGTTCACCAGCCGCTCTAGCAAGTAAATGCATAATCAGATATGTTTTACACAGCGAAATACACGCAGTACCACTTTTATAACTAAACATTGGAAATACTTTGATGTATTGAAGAGTTTATTATGTGCTGTACAAAAATGTGCATGTACTCATTCTTTGCTTGACAGCGTTTTTATTTCAGAAGAAAAGCATTTGCATTATAAAGAGGTCTGTATGACCACCTGTCAGCATGGCTGCTGAAATAAACAAGCGTCTGCCAATATCTAATCGCAGTTGGCGATGTTAACTTTTGGTCCCTGTTACAATACCTCACCAATTAATCCAACATACACTGCTCCAAAATTAGAACACCCCAGGTCTTCATGAAAAAGATATATTAGGATCAAAAATCTTTAATGTACTTTCTGTAATTTGTTAGGTACAAGATGACATCATCATAATTAATTTAAAAAATTGACCCAAAGTTTAACCAAGTTTAAATGATGATCTCTCCCAACAGATATCAGGATTGTTCTGCTGGGAAAAACCGGAGGAGGCAAAAGCAGTTCAGGAAACACCATCTTTGGAGAAGAGAGTGTTTTCCTCGCTGCCAGTTCCTCCACTTCTACAACAGAGAAATGTGAAGCTCAGACCAAAAGCATCAACGGAAGAAACCTCACCCTGATTGACACTCCTGGATTATTTGATACCAACAGCTCTGAAGAGGAACTGAAACCTAAAATAGTCAGCTGTATTACAGAGTGTGCTCCAGGGCCACATGCTTTTGTAATCGTGCTGAAAGTGGAACGTTACACAGTCCACGAGAAAGAAACCATATCAAAGATTGAGAAATATTTTTCTCCAGAGGCCTTCAAATATGCGACAGTGCTCTTCACTCATGGCGAGGACCTCAACGGTTTGCCCATAGAGGAGTTTGTCCAACAGAACGAAGAACTGAAAACTTTGGTGGATAAATGTGAAGGACG
>JACXGK010006224.1:0-29638 GCA_016801125.1 Novumbra hubbsi
GCCCCCAGTCTCTCTCCCAGCCCAAAACCCCCAGTCCCTCCCCCAGACCTCAGTCCCTCCCTCAGCCCCTTACCACTGTGCCAGTATGCTGGACACGTGGCCCAGGCCCTCGGAGCGGATGTCACGGCCGATGCAGGCATCAACCTCCAGCTGCTGCTTGCACTGATCCAGCTTCCCCCGGATGACATCAGCGTACACAGCCTCAATGACCAGGTCCTCCAGCTGCCGCACACTGCCAACCTCCAGGTCCCTCAGCAGCGATGAGTACGGGATCACCTGCAGGAACACAGCATAATAAACAACTGTGCCGGAGGAATAGTGCAGACTACTACATGAATTCATCCTTCGTTTACAGGCAGAGAGTCTCCTACCTGTGACACAAAATAATGCACAACAATTATATGTACCCGGTGTATCATGTAGGGCTGCCTCAGGCCTGTGAAAGTATGTTGTCTTGAACAAACCTGCATGTTCGCAGCCAAGTTGACAATAGTTAAATGCCTTAGTTTGTTCTTCTGGGTCTCGGTCAAGGGGGGAAGAGTGTCCTTGAATACTGAAAGGACAAATAAGCCTAAAATCAGCCTGTGGATACTGTTGTTAGCACTGGATAAGAGGGACTGCTAAAGTTCTTTGTTACATTAATAAATCTTGAGAAACATACACGGATTAAAACACATTTAAAAAAAATATACGACCTTTATAATCATGGTACGTGCCATAAGCGAACACCTTGAGCAGTTGAGAGTAGCCTTCATTGGGACCGTTAAGAAACTGCAAGAGACACCAGTGAGTGAGAAAGAAAAACAGAGAAATTGTCACCATCGTCTCAACAGTACTGTTTGCTGGAAAACAGTGACATCTGGTGGTGTGGTTTTAGCCATTACATCTGACTTAAAAGGATGCATTCCAAGTTCCATCACAAGTCCTTCCACTCAATTATTAAAACGTTTGCTAAATACCTCTTGGATACAGGGAAGATCAAGGAACTCTCCGAATACATACAACCCCGGAGCTTCCAGTAGTTGGTTTATGAGGGCAATCAAAGCTGGGCCTTTAGCCTTTTTGGCCAGCAAAATAAACTTTTCGAACTGGTTACAGTGTTTAGCGTCAACAGCCATCTGAAGAAAAACTGCTGTAACCGAAATTAGCTAACCGAAAACGTCTAAATACCCGCAATGTTTTTGAGCTAAGTTAACAAACTGGTTCTAAAAGAAATGCTTGTACAATGACGATGCCTTCCAAATGTAGTTTACTTGAGCTCGAGTGACAGTTACCGAAGTTTGCTACAGTTTCTTCCATTGACTTCGTCAACTTGACTTCTCAAGAAATTCGCAAATATTATCCCGGCGTGCAGTATACTAGTCTATGTTCTCTTCTCGAAGGTCATTGGAGGATATGATCAGAGGGGCAATAAGATTGACATTGAAATATTACCCGGTCGAATGTTGTAGGGTGCATATTGCTTAAAAGACAGGGGGATCTTTCTCGTCTTTCACACTGGCAACATGTCAATAGTTTACTGCTAACCTAAAAAAACACGGACGTGCTTTAGTTATCTTTCTGAATTCGTCATATAAAGCAAGAGGCAGGGCTTTTCTCAATAGAGCTAAATATTCTGATGCGCGACAGCCACAAACTCAGTCTCAACGTTGAATGCTTTACTAAAGACTCACCTCGTGAGAGAGAAGTGTGTTCTGTACTTCCATGAGGTGGAATGGGTCTGTGCTTTGAACAGTAGGTTGGATATTTTCAACTGGTTGGCTTTGTATGAGGTAATCACTGGACCGGTCCATGGTGGCCCTGGGCGGTTGTCTCAGTCCCTAGGATCTCGGGAGTACCTGGTCTGACTACTTCTAGTGGTCCCTATCCACTCTACCTGGTCATGATGCTAAAATAGATTATTCCGGATTAATGCTGTTTTCACTGTCCACAGCCCTGTCCATCCGATTGTCCCTATTCAATCCACTTGTTCCCATTTGTATTTATTGACCTGCTGGTCATCTGACCGTGTGAATATATTGATGAAACATGGTCTTTAAAGGTCTTGCAATCTTATAATCTCCATCTGGCATAGCCAGAAAAGGACTGGCCACCCCTCAGACCCCAGCTTCTCTAGAGGGGTGGCCACATCTCTTGGACCCCAGCTTTTCCTAGCCCATTTAACTTGCCACTGTGCTTTACAATATTATTGCTGCTAGCTCTTCAAGGTTTTATACTGGGCATCTGTATAATACATTTGTCACAAATACTGAGGTAAAATGGGCTTCATAAAATAAATTAGACAATTAGACTAACATTGTTGACCAACCCTATCTTGTAATTCAGGGAGCCAGTCATGCCTTGCTTGGTTTACTTCCAATCCAAATGCATTCTTAAAAATGTCTGTATTTTTTTATATCCTTTTACTGTAGTTAAACAATCGATGCAGCCCTATTTAATTACATTTTGTGATTTGTTTTTGTTAATACTTATTTTTTTACTGGTCCTTAATGCTCATCTAGTTACACACTTTGAATGTCAGGGCTAAAACTCACCATTAGCTCCCATGCAGAAAGGCTCATGTCCGCCAGGGGGCGCCAACAGCAACAACAGAAAGAAACCCTCTTATAGCACCCACCAGATGGAGAGACAAACCAATCTCAAGTGAACATTAATAATCCATACGACCTCAAAATCATGTTGCTCGGGTGGTCCAGTCGTCCAAATTTCTGCCTCCGGTATACATGTATTGCTACAGCATGGGTTTAAATCCAGCACTCGAAACAACATCTGTCTAGATTTACCTGTCCAATAAAGGACATGATACAAAATGTAAAACACAAACCATCAACTGAAGGAAGAGGAATATCAGATTTATGTTATACTAACACCAAAAGATGAGTGTCTTTCAATCAAAACCAACATTTCATCAAACCCTTGTCACTTTTCCTGGCCATAAAGTCTGACATACAATATGTATTTGTAAAAGCTTTTACATTGTTATTTCAATTTGCATCGGCTAATCTTTTGAATTTTGACTTTATTTTGTACAATATTTGAATAATGACTGTTAGAAAGTAAGATAGGCCTGTTAGTTTAATCAATAAGCCTATCCTTGCTTGAAAAATGTGGGTTATACAATTTTCAGTTTAACTATAAACTTTGGGTTTAAAATGCCCTTTTGGGAAGCATATTTTGTCTGTTTGTTGCTGTTAATACTTTATTATTGAAATATTATACACATGGCCTAAACCCATAGCTTGACCATGACGACTTTTTCCATTCGTAACACAAAATATCATACTAATTGGAGCGAGACAGATGTTCCTAAGAATTGCCCCAATGCCAGGTTGACTCTCAAGGTTACATCAGTGTTTCTGCAGCCCCATTACACTAACAACCATAACAAGTGACACACCTGCCCGTTCCATCGTAACTACACACGCTCCCTTGCTACCATGACGTCTTCACTATTCCTCAGACATAAAAGGTCAGTGAACATTACAGCGACAGTTAAATTTGAGTTCCCGATAGACAAGTCCCATACTTATTAACTATGCCAAAATGTCATTTTGCGGGTGGTTGATCATTTTACTTTTAAATGATCTGGTACATAAATGTGTGGTTCGTTGTTGTCCTGAGGCAGCAAAGCATCCTCAAAACATCCCACAACCATCATCATGCTTGATGATGACCCAAAAAACATAGACAGGTCTACTTACAAAGAGCTAAAAAGCGTAACATTAAATATTTAGTATTGTTGTAGTCAATGGTCAGATCAAAACCCAAGGCAATACCTGTTGAATACAGTTTATGCTCATTTAGAGACAAAAATTAAGCAACTGTGAATGCAAACATTTTCCACAGTGTTGTCAGTGACTGATTAACTTCTACAAGAAGTGCGAAGCTGTAGTAACTGCAGTTAAAGATGAAACACAAACCATTGATTGAATGTAAGAGGGCTAACACCTTTTCACAGCCCTCAATTGGGTGTTTTGCTGAACTTTGTTCTGTGAATAAATGAAATATTGGACAGACAGACATATAGACAGACTGGCAGTGACAGATCAGAGTCACTTCACCAATGTCATTGTGGAGGAATTTAAAGATTGAAGGCCACATTTTCTGCCTGTTTTTAGCATTGATATAAAATGACATGATGACTCTAACTGTGACCTTGTGAGAACAGGTAAGCAGATCATGTGCTGTCCATCAGCCATTATCTTGAGTAATGGGCTACAGTCAAAACCAATTGCCTGGACACAGAACAGACAGTCTGTATAATGTCCACCACAGCAACTGGTCCAAGGCCAGATGGGGTTTCTGTTTGGTTTATAATGTTGACAGCTAAGGATAGGGTATGTAGAGCTGATTGTAGATCAGCTCACATATGTTCATCTTAGTGAAATTTACTGGAGACTGCAAGCTATGAATAAAAAGTACCATTGTAATTCATACATCACGGTAACACTGAATAAATACCAATTATTCTGAATAGACATAGTATTATTAATTGTCATAATGGCTTACCTTTATCCTCATCAACCAATAAAAGTTCGCCTAACAGAAACAGGGAGTGAGTTTCTGTTGTGATGAGCAACACCTTGTGTTCATGTGTATATGTATGTATGCTTTGTATGTGTGGGGACGCACCCGCATGCTCTGTTCAATCTGTAATGCGCGCGCGTGCGTGATTAATATAATATATATACTGAGGAGAACGAGACCGGTTACCGGTTAAAAAAGCCTCGCGGGGTTAAGAACGGAAGAAGACAGAAGTGGGATGCAGTGATGTAAGCCACCGAGAGGAAAAGGACCGAAACAACTGCAACCCGCGGTGAACACTGTGAAGCAGGGAGAACGGTAAGTTACTGCAAGGCAATTTATTGATATAGCATTTTAATAAGCGGGGGTTATTAATGAAAATGGCCTGCAAAAGGCCTATCTATTCTCAATGCATATACTTTGCAGTTATTTTCTATACATCCCCCCCAAAATTGCAGCTCAACATCAATGTGTTATTTAGAGTACTAATTGCCTACTTGCTTTGCGAAGAATGTTTGTGGCTTTTTTAAGTGACACTGGACATAGTCAGAATTGTAATATTTTTATCAACAAAAACAATCCCCACTGAAACTGGTACAATTGAATTGACGGAGCAGTATGTGCAATCCGTATATACATTGTTTTCATGCTGTATAGTATCGAACCTGAGAGTTACTAACAGGTTGCTGCTCCATCGATCTCTCTATCTTGGTATCTTTTTTTCACGCAATTGCACGCACACACTCATGCACGCACACAAAGTCAATAAAAGATCTGTTAAATTAAACTAACTCAAGTGAAACTAATTAATATACAAAAGTTATTTGATAATAACGAGACATTTAGGTGTAAAATCTGTCATTGTTTTTGATATGGTTGTTTTCCCTGATTTGTGTTTACTGTTCAATACTTATTCCAGTTCCGTCTGCCCCCCTTCTCCCAAACAGACATGTACTGTTGGGGGGCTATCCTTCCATCCTTCTGGAGCACAGTAGCCAGATGAGAGCTGTTGATCTACTCAGTCATAGGTGGATGTAGAAAGCCCATTATCCAAACCAGAGCAAACAGTCACTGCTCACGGAGCTGTGATCTGCCGACATAGACCATTAGAAAACACTAGAAACCATAACACCTGCACATTATAGTCCGGGACATTGTGTGTTTTATGGTCTTCTTTGACCGGCTGGACTTTGATAATTCATTTTCATGTTGTCGTGTGCTTGGTGCTGTTGAATTTAACAGGCTTGTTTTAAGCAATCGTATGTTAACGGGATTTTATAGATCTTGACTTACCACTGATTGAATATTGAGGCATTGACTTGAGGACCTCTGAGTAATTGTATGTTTTTAACCTGGACTTTGTAAATGTATGTTTTTTAACCAGAGTGCTTTTATCTAAATCATAGTGTTCTGACATTTGCCAAGGTCTCTCTTTTTTATGGAATGAAATTAAGTTTATACTAAAATAACGTATACTTTTACTAAAAGGTACCAGTAACCCAACAAACACACTCCCTTCTGTCACTGTGACACTCACACAGAAATACACACAAACAACAACCCTTATCTCTCCCATGGCCTGTAGTTGTAAAGAAGGGATTTGCTTTAGATATCCGTTAAGGAGACACT
Source organism: Novumbra hubbsi (assembly GCA_016801125.1). NCBI lineage: Eukaryota > Metazoa > Chordata > Actinopteri > Esociformes > Umbridae > Novumbra > Novumbra hubbsi. The sequence continues at coordinate 6,154 of JACXGK010006224.1, forward strand.
TCCACAGACTGTCGGTTAATGATTGAGCTGGGCTTCAACGCAGTGAGACTGCTGCAGGCGGTTGCTATGCAGGTGGAAACAGGTTAGCTCAGTTACCTAACCTCAGTTATAAGCCCTGGTAAGAGGGCGGCTGCTGTAAATGCATACGTCTCACGTTGTTTGTCTTTCTTTATTGTACCAACGCTGCAGCCAGGTTAATTAACCCGGGGGATGTTGGGCTGACACTTTGAAAACAACCACAAGCCTATTTGTGGCCAATGGTTTTTTTTCCATTAGTTAAGAGACTAATTTAAAAGCATGTAATGGTCAGTAGGAAGTTTCCAGACTGTGCTTCTGATCTTTTACCTTGATAAGGGTAGACATTCAGGTCATTCCAATGTGTCGCCACTCACACATGCCCTAGCAATAAACGTGTTGGCATCAGCCTTTAATGTCCAACACGTGATTACCGTAAAACTATTTCCCTAACTTTTACTCCTAACACAAACGTAACCCCTAAAACTCTCATCCTTAAAAGATAGCAGCCATCAGGCAGCTGATCACAGATTCTGCTTAACTCTTGGCCTAATGGTCAGTTTTAATATCATTGTTCATACTATAGTGTTTCCTACTATAGTGTTTCCTACTATAGTGTTTCCTACTATAGTGTTTCCTACTATAGTGTTTCGTTATTTGGTCAACTTCTCAACTTCACTACTTTTCTGGAGTATTACTAAACCCCACCCCAACCACTAAACCTAACCCCGACGTTAACCCGAATCTTAGGTTTAAAATAACCATTTTGGTTTGTGAAGACAGCTAAAGTCCACACTTCGCAGAATGTCCCGTGGTTGATCATACGCATATTTGATTCTCACAAGTCTAGTACAAGAAGCACACACACAAGGATGCCTGTTCTCGCCTACAGACGCACACACACAAACTCACACCGACATGCACACACAAGGATTTTTCCCTGCCTTCCAGAAACCATGGTGGGCCTGAGAAGCCGGTCGACGTGGGCCCCGCTGCTCCTCAAGGCCTCCTGCATCAAGTCCTGTGCCAATGGCTGTTCCCTGGGGGTCACCACACACCTCACCTACGCCAACGCAGACACAGAACCGGTGGAGGGTGAGGCACAGCTCAGGTCATGGGTCACACACTGAAAAAAAACAGGGGACGTTGCTTTTAGGACTATGAAATCAGTCAATTGAATCTCAATTGGCAACTCTGTAGCCAGATTAAAACTGGAGAGTCCCACTACAAGCTTTCGGCTGACGTCCCTTCCCCCACGCCCCCAGGTGTGTTTGTGTACCCACTGGGGGAGAAGGAGGTGGTGGTGGGCTTTGAGGCAGTGATCGCTGGCCGGATGGTGGGGGTCCAGATCCAGAGCCGGGGTAAGATGGAGGACTGCTGTCTAGACTGCTGCCCAGGACTGGGGCTGGATGGCCTGTGTGGTGGCGGACAGGAGTGGGGCTGCTGCGGGAGCTCCAGCCTTGACATGCAGTGTACCAATGGTGAGGAAGGGGAGTCATCCGCTTGAACATCATGGCTGGTTCTCACGCCTTGTTTTCCCCTCTGTCTTCCTCTCTCCCTCTTTCCGTCAGATGCCCTCTGTTAGATCGAATGCACGATTTCACTGTGACTCACCATTGACTTTCCTTGAGTGAGATGACACTGGTGGGAGTCCTGGGTGCACAAAGCTTATTTCATAGAGCACGTGTTGTGTCTGTTAGTGCACTTGTTGTGTCTGTCAGTGCACATGTTGTGTCTGTCAGTGCACGTGTTGTGTCTGTTAGTGCACGTGTTGTGTCTGTTAGTAAACGTGTTGTGTCTGTTAGTGCACATGTTGTGTCTGTTAGTGCACATGTTGTGTCTGTCAGTGCATGTGTTGTGTCTGTTAGTACACGTGTTGTGTCTGTTAGTAAACGTGTTGTGTCTGTTAGTGCACATGTTGTGTCTGTTAGTGCATGTTGTTGAGCCTGTTATTGCATGTGTTGTGTCTGTTGGTACAGGTGTTGTGTCTGTTGGTACAGGTGTTGTGTCTATTGGTACAGGTGTTGTGTCTGTTCGTACAGGTGTTGTGTCTGTTAAAACTGTAAAGAAATACAATGCAGTGATTTTTAAAATTGAGTTTCGAGATCTCATCATCTACGGTACATAATATCATTAAAAGGTTCAGAGAATCTGGAGAAATCTTTGTAGTCAAGAAACAAGGCCAAAAACCAATGTTGGATGGCCGTGATCTCCGGGCTTCATGCGGCACTACATTTAAAACCAGACATGATTCTGCAGTGGACATCACTGCCTGGGCTCAGGAACACTTGATGGTCAGAAAGACTTGTAGGGATGGGTCATGCATGGAAGTCACTGAAAATACTGTAGGTAATGAAATCAAGGGCTCCACAGGCATTTTAAAGAGCAACTTTAATGATGCTGGGCTAAAAGCCTACACTATGCATCTAATAGCTTGCTACCCAACCCATCCTCTACTAAATCCAGCAGACAAGTATTGAAGTCATCAAGTCATCAAGCTTATCCATTTTGGAAGGAGGGGTCCAGAGGGACCCCTTAGCCATAAGGAAACACAGACCTGCCTCTCACAACATTTCAACACAAAGGCATGTGATGAATCCAGGCAGTCCCTTTAGAAATACCATCACAGGCTACACATTCAGATTTCTACACCTGCGGAGCTCACAAGCTCACTACAAGGAATAAAAATGCTCTTTAAAAATGTCTTCTATCTTCTTCTATTCTCACAATGTGTTTAACTCCACAGTGGTGTTGTCTTGGAGGAGGGGAATATGAGAAAGATTTGGTTTCTTACCACTGTGGCTTTCAGTTTGTACCAGTCAAATGTTTGATGCACACTTGGTTAATTGTGATTTTAAATGAACTCTTGTCTCTTAGGTCATATCATCCTAGATAAGGACCTGGAGCGAACCACCTTCATTGTAGGCACGGGGGTCATTGGCCCAATGGATGTAGTATCGGTCATCATCAGCACCACCATGGAACTCCCGACCTTGGAGAGTGGCGCAATCCGCCTGGTCTATCCCACAGTACTTACACCCATTGCCACAGGACGGGTGACCCCAAACAAAAGTGAAAATGGGGGGAAATCAGATGACACAGGGTATGTACCTCCCCATTAAAAATAATGTTCATGTTAGATGCCACACAAAAACAAAGTACATGTTTAATTAAACACTTTTCACATTTCAAGTGATTACAACAAAATGACATGGTAAAACATTAAATCTTCGATCATTTGTAACGATCATTTGATCGCTCCGGTTCTGATCAGTTCCTACCTTCCACCTTCCTGCCAGGCCCACCAGTTGTTTCGGAGCCACCTCAGGGAAACAGGAGAGGGTCCTGGGGTTGGAACAGCACTGTGCCCATGCCATCTTCACCAACCCTGCCACCAACCTGGCACCCTATGAGCTCAGCTTCCAGCTGCTGGTCCGAGGGGCATGCCTGCTGGCTGGTATGATACCCTCATTATACCAGTCATCTACTCAATGGCATTATCTTCCTACATTATCTATATCATTCACCCTTGCTGTATCATCCCTATCTGCTGCAGATGTTTGGATCAGGATTAGGATCCTGTAACTCCCTCCGGGGGCAGTCATGACATTAAGTAGGAGGAGTCTGTGTGGGCACGGCGTGGAGGGTCGTGGTTAAACCGCCTGTATTTGCCGACAGGTCTGGAAAGCCCCACCCACGCCCTGAGGGCAGACGCAGACCCCGGCGCCCAGAGTGCCTCTGCCACCTACATCACGCTGGCACAGGAGCACCCATACGACAGACACATAGAGATCATACTGCACCTCAGTGGTGAGGGAGTGGGCGTGTGTGTGTGCGGGTACGCTTGCGTCACGAGAGTATGTGAGGGCCTCCTTCCTTGTCTCACTTGCCTTGAGCTCTATTGTGTAACTCTTTCTTCCAGAGCCACACAGTCCTTTGGTCATCTTGGAGAGGGGTCGGCTCACCTTCAGCCAATACGAGCAGCAGACCAGTGCCCGCCGCGACTTCATTCGCTGTGCTCGCAAAGAGGCAGATCCAGAGAAAAGGGTAAGTTGGTCATGAAAATCTATTATTTTGAAGAAACAGCAGTGGGTATATATATATATCATTGTATTGTTTTATCTATTTACTCAACACAGCATCTGTCTTTTTTGTATGCCTAATTGACCGTCCATTCTTTTAGAGATTCTGGTTTGGGGAGTAAAAGTTCCTGGTCTAGCATTGGTTAGAGAACTTAAACAAATTTGAATAGGAAGCAAAATCTCTGTGAACAACCTTTCAAAATGTTTGCATTCGATATAGCCGACATGCTAAGAACAGCACTATGAAATTAAATGAGTGTTATTTAACCTTGCTTTTTGTCCATACATAATTGTAAAATGTAAAAAAGCACGATAACTGGCTGTGCCTAAACCAAAGTGAGGCCCTATACATGTATGACATGCAGTCTCACTGGCTACGAGTGTACATGTGCATACATGTTCTAAACGAATCCCCCTGCACAGCTGGAGTTTGTGAGGAAGAGGTACCACAAGGACATCCTGAACAGCCCGGTCCTGATGCTCAACCTCTGTCCGGACCTTCTGTCCGAGCCGCCGGAGTTACAGGGAGCCACCAGGGAGCTGCTGTTCCTCATAGACCGCAGTGGCAGCATGAGTGGAGTCCACATCCAGCGCATCAAGGTGACGAGGGGGAAAGTACCCGTTCGCTAGGTAACAAGCGCCCGCCCTGACGGGCGACGGTAACACTGTAGACCGGCCTTAAGGTCACAGGTCACAGGTCAGCGCGGTGCATGTTTAAGGGCAGCACATTGTTCAGGTCTTGGGGAGGTATTGTAACCCTAAACGTTTAGATGGAGGGACATCCTGCGGGCTGGGATGGAACGGTACTCAAAGGTCCTGTCGGACAACTCTTCCCCCAACAGGAGGCCATGGTGGTGACTCTGAAGAGCCTTCCTCCGGGCACCATGCTCAACATCGTAGGTTTTGGCACCACCGTCAAAACCCTGTTCCCCAACAGCAAGCTGTGCACAGACGTAAGTACTGAGTCACGCGCGAGTCTGAGGGTTACTGGTGAGTCTAGCGAGTCGCCCTCTGTGTCTGAGCGCATTGAAATCAGCTTAACGTGCTGTTGGCAGAACCTTGATGAGAAGAACACCTGTGGACCTTCTGTCCAGTGCCTCGGTCCCCTTCTTTGTCCCTCAGAGGTCAGGTCAGCTCAGTCTCATGCCGCGGTCGCCATGGTACCAGAGGATCAGGTTTTAGACCTGGGCTGTGCAAGGACGAACAGCAGTTAAACAACATATGGTGACCTTTCATGCACATTAAAATAACAGGTGAAAATTAGGACGAGCTATAGCCACCCAACCTCTCCCCACCCTCCTCCCTCATCCCCTTCTCCCTCTCCTCCCTCCTCTCTCTCCTCCCACTTCACCTTGTCCATCCTCACCTTCTCCCACTCTGGTTGAATTAATCATACCGTAGACAGTAAGGGCTGTTTGTCTCCCTTTGTGATTTGGTTCACGGTGGATGTTTTGTCATGTTCCACAGAGTCTTGGTTCTGTTTTGTATTGCTATTGTATTGCTATTGCTACTATTGGCATAGACCTATGTCATTTAAAATTCCAATGCAAATGTACAGCGGTCTGCCAATATTTACATGTCAAACAATTGAAATGTGCTCGATTTTCCCTGTTGAAATGTCAGAGAGAAACTTTCTATCCCTGCCCCTCATGTCAGCCCAACTTCCCTCCTCAGCTGACCCTGGCCCAGGCTTGTGAGTACATCCAGAGGATGAGGGCTGACATGCGGGCCACCAACCTGCTGGGGGCGCTGTCCTGGGTCTACCAGCAGCCGGTGCAGCGCTCCTGCCCCCGCCAGGTGTTCATCCTCACGGACGGCGGCGTCAGCAGTGTGGCCAAGGTGCTGGAGCTGGTCCGCAGGAACTCCTGTGGTGCCAGGTACCAGCACATTGTGTATTGTCCCAAAAGGACACGGTCGGTTCCGTCACCATTATTGCTATTATAGTGTGTGTGTCTCGGTCTGTCTCTGTCTCAGCAGTCCATGCCTGTCCAACATTAATAATACTATGATAAACGAAATAGGACAAAGGCCACCCCGAACTTTGTGCGGCTGCAATCCTGTATCAAGCAAGAATGGGAAAACATTTCCCTTTCAAAACTACAGCGATGTTCTCCTCAGTTCCCAAACGCTTACAGAGTACCGTTAAAAGACCAGGTGATGCCACACAATGGGCATGTATTCTTCCCAAAACAATAACAGTTTTAAAATTTGATATGTTGTCTTTGTACTGTTTTCAATTAAATATAGGGATAAATGATTTGCAATCTGATTTTATTTAGGGTTGTAATTGAGCACTATTAGAGAAAAAACGTTATATATATGTTACAGAAAAACCATAAAGACTAAGGGAAAGTGACAAACAGTGGCTGACACTGTATGTGCATTAGTTCAAAGCCACGCCCATTAATCCCAAAGTGCTTTCCTATGCAGTTATATTGCCACGCCCCTCTAGTGCTCCTCCGACCTTCACCAGCCCCCTGCGCCGGCATACAAGGGTAATAACTCAATACATCCTTCATTAGTATTCTGCTGTTAGCCCAGCTTCCCAAACGACCCTGTTAGCAAGTACAGATGTAGGTAGGAAGCCGTCCATCTACCAATGGGATTTGAACCTCACACCCTAGCCTAGTGTGTGCATATCTGGGTCTGTCTGAATGAGTGTGTGTGTGTGTGTGTGTGAGCTACATGCACTTGCATGAGCATTGATATTAATGTGGGGCATGTCTGCTGCATTCAGAGTAGTGAAACACTGGCTGTCACTTGCCTTTTCAATGTGTCCAGCCTAGTGGCCCTTTCCATTAGTGAAATGGCTTTTCATCGCTCTCTGCGTTGTGTTTAACAGCGCCGTGTGTAGATACACATCCAGGCTTGGATATCAAACGACACAATGTATCCATTATATCATGTGGTTGTGAAGACCCTGTTGAAAAAATCTTCAGAGTCAACATAACGTCTTTAGAATATGATCCTTTATTATCAACCCGTTAGCAAGGAGATCATGCACACAGTCGAAACGTGACATGAATGCACTGCTAAGACCGCATTTATTAGATTGGGGAAAACAATGCGAGCTGAAGATTGTTACATTGCGTATGAGACTCATATCACAAATTCCTCTCACAAGACAAACAAATGAAATCCTAGAAAAGGTCTCAAGGTCATGTATCCTCTTCATTTTAGTTCCAGACATGGAATTTTGACAATCTGCCGGCTGGGCTACATTAAACTCGGCTCAGAACTCTAGCAATAAGAGATAACCTTTATTAATCAAGCACTCTGCGCCTCCACAACCATAGCTAATATATCTATTTGTTCTTTTTCTCTTCCACTCGCTCTTGTCTCTGTTTCTCTTGTCTCCCTCCTCTCTCTTTGTCCTCTCTCACATTCTCTCACTCTCTTTCTGATGGCTCTCACTAATGAGGAGGAGTTGTGTTATTATGACAGGTGCTTTGGCCTTGGCTTGGGCCCCCGAGTCTGCAGAAGGCTTCTACAGGGTGTTGCCAAGGTGACAGGTGGAACCACAGAGTTCTTAAGCGATGAAGAGAGGCTGCAGCCCAAGGTGAGAGAAGTGACATCAGTGCCCCCTACTGGAAACATTTCAGTAATTGCACTAAGATAAACCTTGAGCATTGCTTCCCTCCTGAACCTTGAAATGAAAACACCATGATGATAACCCTAACCTTTAAACCAACCACTGACCCCTCAGCTAATCAAGTCCCTGAAGAAGGCCTTTGAGCCAGTCCTCACTGATGTACGTATAGACTGGTATCTTCCTGACAACATGGAGGCTCTCCTGTCACCCAATGAGATCCCACCGCTCTACCCTGGGAATTGCCTGATTGGCTACTGTACCCTGTATGATGTGTCCAGTCTCAGCGGAAAGAAGACTGAGGTGAATCTTCATCCACTCTTAAAAATGTTGTGTGCAGCCTGCATACTAAGGGAAAACAAATCATCTGCTGTGTTCTATAGGGGCGTTGTCATGGCGAAAAGGGCATGTCTCGGGACTCGGTGGGTTCTGTGTTCGGCCCTTCAAACGATGAAGTGTCACCTCCCCTATCGTCTGAGCTCCTCCCTCTGGTGACATCGTCAGCTTGTGCAGACCTAGAGGAGGCGCTGAGGGACATTTCACGAGAAATTTCCTCAGAGTTTTCCTGCGCCAAAGACACTGAGACTGGGACTAGTACAGGTGAGATACTGAGACCAGTACAGTCCAGAAACTGAGCCTGAGACCATGTGAGATACTGAGAGCGTGAGTAGTACAGGTGAGATATTGAGTGTGACCAGTACAGGTGAGATACTGACAGTGGGACTCTGATGTCTCCTCCACAGGTGGAGAGGTGGGGTGGTCCAGTGATGTTCTTCAAAGAATCCAAGAGAGTTCCTACATTCAGGAGCAATATGTTTTGACTCGCTGCTCCCTGAGCAGTGAGAGGGGACTTCTCTCTACTCACAGTTACACCCCCTCCGTCTCAATAAGTGGCCCCTTCCCCCTGGACCCCATTCCTACCCCCTGCATGGACACTGGCTCTCTTCCGCAGGGCCTGGAGAAGATGGAGCAGCGGGGCACTTTATCCCGCTGGAGTGATTCACAATGGCAACAGACCTTCTCAGAGAACACAGATTTTGTGTCTAAGAAGGTTTGTTGGTGTTTACTGAAGTTGGTCTCATCTCAGTGGAGTTTGAACTACAGTACAGAATTCTGAACAGAACTACAGAATAAGAAATATTCCACCTTATTGAAGTGCGCTGAATTAAGACAGAACTTGTGTTCAAAGCCAACTCTCCCCTTACATAGCTTGTAAGTTACACTTTTACTTTTGGTCACCCAGCTAACAAAAGCTATGAGGAATTAAAGAAAACAAGTATTTAGATGGCAAAGGGGTCCCTTACAATATTCAATGCTTGTTTTGATGCTTGCAAAAAACGGGACCAGTATCAGAATTATGAAGGTCTACTCAGTCACTCTGGTATGTCGCTACGGGTAAGTCAGTGTTCCCTCTTTTCCCCTGTCCCCATCCAGGCAGGGCGTCAGGGAGCGGAGGAGTCTCAAAGGAGACAGAGAGCTTTGGCTCGCTCTGCCATGTCTGCAAGGAGTTTCTCCTCCCCGCAGGGCGAGCTGGACATGCACCGCCTGCGGAGGGCGCTGGAGAGGGTCTCTTTTGACCAGGCGGTCGGTGGGAGGCTGGAGGAGAGTGATGGAGAAAGCCATCCCACTCCCAGAGAAGTGTTGTCTCGCAGAAGCTTTTCCGATTCCAGTTAGTGAAGTCCTCTAACGTTCCTTTCATACTCGCCCACCCATTTGTCCACCCACCTGACCCGTCGCTCTATCTGTCCTCCCAGACGGCCTGCTGTTTCCTGTATCCCCTCTAGACTGGGACAGTTTCACCGACCCGGGGTACCTGTTCACCGCCGCCCCTCCAGACGACCCCCCCACACCCGGCACCCAGTGCCGCACTGTCATCCACGGCCTCCTGGGGGGCAGGCCCATGTCCTGGGAGGTCACAGTGGACCTGACCCCGCTCTGGGCACCTGAGAGCCCAGGGACAGGAGGGTCATCCGGGGGAAGGGAGGGAGAGATCTGGGAGGAGATCATCCACCAACTGACCGCTCGCTCCGCCATCCGGGACTTTGAGAAGATGGCGGAGAAGGAAGGTGACATTGAGCACGGTGAGTGTTTTCACCAGCGTTCCTTAGGCTTTGGGGGGGTCTTTTCTTCAAGTATTGTATTGATAATGTGGTTTTTCTTGTTTTAAAGGGCCAGCTAAGCGGTACCGTATGAAAGCCATCCAGACCAGTAAGAGCTGTAAAGTCATCTGTATGTACACAGCCTTTACTGCCACTGACACCAACACCATTAAGGGTCCTTTAGAAACGTTGGAAGGCAGGAACACAGGTAAAGCTTCAGACATGTAGATGTACAAGATGTAAAATAAGGCAATAACCTACTGGGTTCCAATGGGTTTGTATAGCAGCCGTGGTGACTGTGGTCCTGTCTGGTACAGGGGTGCGTTTGGGGAACAGACTGAGCCCCCAGTCAGGCAGTCGTAGACACCGGGTCTATTCCGTGGGAGTGGGCCGACACCCCTCCAGCAGAGACAGTGAAGAGTTGGAAGACAACCGCAACTCCACAGGTAAAGAATACAGTTGCAACACAGTACCAACTGGCACTCACAAGCCAGCAGAGGTAAGTGGAATGTACAGTATATTCCTATTAAAATCTACCGGGTTTCTGACAGGGCAGAAGAAAAAATGTATTACAAACTATTACAGTTTTCATATATTCTCTAAGTTAAATACCTAGTAAACCCATTTACATATTACTGTTACAGGTCATGTAGACATTTAATTTTGTTGTTTCCTAGACAGGGATGATACTCCAACCTCCCCCTGCAGTCTGAAGTCTTGGGACAGCAGTGAGTTCCATGAGCTACATTAGCTATATCTTAAACCAAATACCAGTTATAAATGTGTTATGAACCGTCGGTCCTGTGTAACTCCCCTTCAGGTGCGGGGGGCAACCCCTACCCAGCCAGTCCCTCAGCCGCGTCCGGCACCTTGTCCAGCCGCTCCCAGCGCTCGGCGGAGAGCAAGTCTGTGGAGAGCTTCTTTGGTTCCAGGTTCCCTCTCGGCAGACTGAGGTCATCCAACTCCTCAGGGAAGCAGGTTCCTCTGAAGGGCCACTGTCTGTCCGGTGAGGCAGAAAAACACACAGACACAGAGGCTCCCGACTACGTGCCTCTGGTGAGACAACCGCATTTGATAGAGTCTGTTAACAAATTCTGTTCCAGCCACTGGCACAGTGGGGTAGGCGGGAAGCACAGCGGTTTTGTACCAACGTGCGGATGTAAACACGAACAGGGGTTCCTCTGGAAAATGTTTAGCAGATTTGCTCCGGTTTATACATACAAGATTATAAATACCAGGCTGTATAGGGTTGGTAAACAAAATGCCCTTCCGAGTTTGAGACTTGCTGTGGGCTTCACCGTAGTTTCTCTACTGATCAATAGTCGGCAAAAAAACTCTTATCCGGAGGGTACAGTACACGGTGTGTCGTCTACAGGTTCGTCTTCAGCTGGCCTCGGGGGCCTTCCTCCTCACGGAGGTCTACTCTGACTGCATCCAGATCCCCCTGGATCGCCTGAACAGGGCGTCCCCCTACAGCCGTCACCGCAGCAGCCTCAGCCCCCCCTTCCGCAGCACCTCCCCCCCTACCGCGCCCACACCCCTCCCATCCACCACTAACGCTACGGGCAAGCCCCCAGGTGGTAACCTGCTCCACCTAAGCTCCTCCACCCACTTCTTTACCTCCACCAAGTCAATCAGCCCCCCGCATTACCACACCTCCTCCCCCTCCATCCCTTCCTCCACCGGTGCCAGGCCATCAGTGGCCCCCCGCAGTCCAGACGACCTTCCCTTGAACATGGAGCCACGCCTCCGCAGGAGTCGTTTCTCCGACCGGGTCCGGGAGACCCCGACCCCTCTCCCCGTCCCGCCTGGCTACGAGGAAGGTTTGCCGGAGATGCCAGGGGGCCCTCTCCCGCAGAACACCCAGCCCCAGGCGGACAGTGGCCGCGGCTCAGAGACGGACATCTGGGAGGGCTCTCCGTTGGATCCGGCAGCTCCAGATCCCCAGGGGAGTAACCGGCTGGCTCAGGGGGACCTGGAGGGCTCAAGCTGGGCGACAGCCGTGGCTCTGGCCTGGCTGGAGCACCGCTGTGCAGGATACTTCATGGAGTGGGAGCTGGTGGCGGCCAAAGCCGACTTCTGGCTCCGGGGCCAGCAGCTGCCGGAGGGGGTTGACCTGGCCGGGCTGAAGGGATCTGCCAGGCAGCTGTTCCTGCTGCTCCGCCACTGGGATGAGAACATCCAGCTCAACATGCTCTGTTACAATCCCAATAACATGTGACCCTGTTCAGTCGCCACGGACCGATATGTGAAAGCACTTCATACGGTCAACGACATGATTATAGCGATGAAAACATCCCTAGCAACATTCACCAGTATTTCTCCTAACATGACTTTGGTGAGGTTGCCTCCTACCTTTGTTTGTTTTCAATGAAGTCTAGTATTTAAAAGAGATATATACGAGATATATATACACCAATGTGCTTTTACTAATGCCTCCTGGCCCTGTCCACAAGAAGAAAATGCTGCCATATTTCCCAGTGCCAAGATACTGTACATGTAATAGAATGCCGTTAAAGTAGATGCAAACACTGCATGTGTCTAATCCAAGTGGCCTTTAAAACTCCATAAAACATACCTGTGATTGAGGTCATGCTGGTTGTTGCTGTAGGTTTTTATACTGTAGCCAAGGTGGGTTGACCACCGGATACACAACTATTCATCCATAACTACTGCAATTTTGATTGGTTTTCATTAAACATGTTGTTTCTTCTATGGACCTGATCAGTTTTACTTAAGTGAATGACGTGTCAACTGGATGGTGTGTTAGTGTAGTATAAATGAGAAGAAAAAGCTTTGATTAATGTAGTTGTTATTTCTTCACACAGATGTGCCTTTAATTTTTCATCTTTATCAACAGAATAAAACACACCTTTGGAACCAAACTCCAACAACTCTGTCTTTGTGTGAACAAAGAGCTCATGCAAATCAAACTAACAAATAAAAGCAAATAGATGAGGACTAATCTACGGCAACCCTCACCAATGGCAGCTCATCATCAACGGTTCAAGGGCAGCATTCTCTGTGAAATTATTAAAATGTTATGTAGCTGAAATTACCCCCAACTTCTTTTTTAACTAAAATGACTTTTAGTCGTGGACTAGGCTTATTTATTACTTGTATGGAGCGCCACACATGGCAGGAAAAGCTTTTCAAAGAGAACAGTTACATTTAAACCGTCCTGTTTAGGAGAATACTTAAAATACACCGGTTTGGAGTAAAATACAAACACTGAAACCATCTTTTATTTAAAATATGCCATTCAGAAGCAACTTTCATCCAAGCTAAATGTTGTTCACATGTATGGTCCCTTGAATCAAACCCACTAGCCTGATGTTACCATGCTCTACAGACTCGAGCCACAGAGGACTAGAGTCTTCATAGCAAACAATGGTCCAGTCTTCACCAAACTATGCGGCAATCGTAAATTGGTGTTGCGTCAGAAACTAGACCTGGATTTACTTCCTTACCCTCTCACATCATCTACACACAACTGAAAACAGGATAGTGAGTACAGCTGAAATATGAAATAACAGGGGAACTCTGGACTCTGAGGATCATGCATGGGGCATCTTTTTCAATGTATTAACTTGATTTCCTTTACTTTCCATGACCTTTATGATACATTTCAAACAATACTTCCTTTAAAAACTGACAAACTTATATGATCACAGAATAATATATTTGTAATAATAAAAACATACTGGTCATGTTACATTTCTACTTGTATTCCAAGATGGGGCATTGGGGCCAACCCTTCTGGGAATCTCTAAGGGTTTCCCACTTTTCACCATCAGACAGATGGAGTTACAATACTTCAAAAAAGACCAACAATAGACACAAGATAGTTGACATAAAAAAAATCTAAAAGTAAAAGATACTAAATATATTATACTGTTAAGGGCAAAGCTTCAGCAGTTTTTCTCCCTAACCAGACTGACCCTCATTTACATTCCATTCTTTACCTGAGAATCCTCTGTTTTCAGGCTCCTCCCACCCCATCGACCGGCATGTGACCGCCTCATTCTGACACACCCACACAGTTGCACTTCACCCACCTGTATGTTACGAACAGGGTTTCAGCGAGACAGGCAGCAACAGACCCACGCGTTTAAGACAAACCCCTCACCCCAAATACAACAGTCACAGGCCAGACCGGGTAAAGCAAGGGGTGGGAACCGGCCCGGGGTTACCAGACCCCGACAACGAGAGGGTCCCCAGGGACTAAGTTCACCGGCTCTTGGCCTTCTCTCCCTGGGAGGCTGGGGCGGGGGGCTGGGCATGGGCCAACCACAAGGAGAGCAGTATGATGAGGTGACACACATGAAGGGCTGCCGAGCTGTATATGGTGGAGGGATAGGTGTTCCAAGACAGCTCCACCAGACCTAGGATCAAAACCCTGCGCGTAGAAAGGTCAGGACACACAGATCATAAAAGTGATTTTAAATCGTATAGAATTTATACACCACTGTTTCACAACACACAACCGAGCTGGCAAGTTAAGACACTGTGCATTTCCACACGGCCGTAGGCGCAAGCCCTCTTTACCTGAGTAGGTGGGCCAGATTCTTGACCCCCGCGCTCCAGAGGAGGAAAGGCAAGGTGTGGAAATACCACACGTAGAACTGATAGTGCAGCGAGCGGCTGAAGCACATCCCGATGAAGTTAGAGGTGAAGAGGATCAGTACCATCTGTGTTCTGTGGTTACGGTCCACTAGAACTGACTTTCACGACATTGTCTGAGCATCTGTAATTCGCCGCACCAATAATTACAATCCTCTTTAGACACACCTCGGAGATACTAGTCAGTGGTGTGGTGTGTCATAGAGTTTTGTTAGGTCAGCTATGGGGACTGAGCTAACAAACCTCTAACAATGACGTAGCTATGCAGAACACCAACAATGTGTGTTTACTAGTGGCTCCAGACCGACTGAAGGAAGGATATGATCAGAGCTGAGTGGCTGTACAGGGAGGATTCTCCTGCCCGGCTCCTTTAGCAGGTCCAGGATGCTCTCACCGGGCCTGTGGAGAGAATGTCTTGGTTTAATTCATCACAAGGAAACTTTGTGTAACAATAAAGGGCTGAGATGGCCAGACTCAAGCATTGGTGCACAAATATGATTTCACTATAGGATGCACTAGGCCTCCTCCAGACTTTGAAGAACATCTGGTCCTAAAGACGACCATCCGTCCCACCTCTTCCAGCGGCGCAGGACGAATAGCATCAAGACTATGAGGTGGGCAGCCAAGAGCACCAGGTGGAAATAGCGACTGAGGAAGAGCCACTCGGGCAGGAAACGCCAGTTCACCGTCCACTTGAACATGAACTGACGACCCAGGTCAAAGGCCCGGGTCATGTAGCCAGTCGGATTTTCCACCAGGAAGGGCAGGCCCAGCAAAAACTAGGTTAGGAAGGGGAAAAAAATAAAAGTGTGTGATGGCAATCAACAGAAGATGCACAATGGCCAGAATGGCAATAATTTTTTTTTTTTTTTTAAATAAGGAAAAGTCTTAACCTGGATGGCAGCGCAGAGCGAGAGCTTGGGGATGGTCCTGATCAGGCCGAACTCTGACAGCAGTAGGAAGAGAAGACCGGGGGCGAACAGCAGCACGTTCATCTTCACAGACACGGCTAAACTGTCCACAGCAGAGGGCGAGGAGGTCGTTGTTTAGACCCAGTGACCGGGATCACCACGGCCACAGACGTCCAGTTTGGCAGAACAGACGTGCCGATAGAAATCAGAGCGCTGTTGTCATGCACTATTGACACACAGACCGAGTCAAGCTAAGCTAAACTAATAGAAGCCACACTTAACGAGTTGAGGGTTAGAGGAGGCTAAACCGGTGCGGGACCGAGGTTCATGCTTGCCTGTAGAGCCCACAGCCCAGAGACCAGCGGCGATCCAGGAAAAGATTGACAGCCCCAAACAGCATCATCATGGCCACAGGGTCATTGAACAGACGCAGGACAAAGATCGAGTGGATCCGGTAGGAGGCACAGCATACAAAAAAGAACACATAGGGAGGAACCTAGAAGAAAGGGAGGAAGGAAATCAAAGTGTCAAAGATAAATCATGTGACAGAAAATTATTATGACGCAAGTCGCAATTTTTTTAATAATTTTAAACTACCAAACAAATATCACCATCTTGGCCAAGTTCTATGGAGGAATAAGCATAGTTTCACCTTCTTGGTACGGTGGTATATCCTGAAGACCAGCAGCAGAGTCAGCAGATAAAACACTGCAAACAGGTACTGGGCTAGGCGGATATTCAGCCCATGGTTGGTAATGTAATACAGCGCCGTAAAGATGTACACAAACCCTGCTGGGTATCTAGAAAGTTAGGTTCAGGGATGTTAGGTTCTGAAGTTTCAAGAATGCAACCTTTATTGATAAAACTGGAGAACCTGAAAGTAACAAGTGGTGGGTGCATACGGCTTTGTAGTAGGTCTAGTGAAGACAAAGAAAGACAGTAAAAGTTTTCTGTCCAGAAGGTATTGTAACAGAACCTAATTCCTCAACCTGTAGAGAGGTTTGTAACTTACACCAGAGGGCCAGTGTCTCCTTTGAGCTTGGTATAGTCGTAGGTGCCATTGATCACACCCTCCACCTCATCCATGTAAGCCTTCCAGTCGATCTCTGTGTCTACAGGAGAAGACATTCAAAATAATGAAGTGACATTGGCAATAACATGTAATATACATTATACAGAAATATGCGGAGACTAAAATAACTAAAGAATCAGTTCACAGTATGAACAGGTTAACAACAAGTACCAGAAAGAAAATTAAATCCTAACCAAGAAAGGAAGCTGCTAAACTATTTTAAATATAAAACGACTTTAGCTACTACTGGCTAGTTGCGTTTGAAATGGCAGGTTGTACAAATAAACTCACCACTGTATACGGTTGTGCTAGCAGCAGATATTGGCACAACTTGACATACATATTTCATTCATACTATGCAACATCATCACGTTGTCGCTATAGTGAAATTCAAGATGATAATATAGCTGTTAGCTTTCTTACAAGCGATGTTCATTAGAATTCATGGCCAAGCTGACGGTCTATACAGCTAGCATGCTAGCTACTTACATGCAACTTTTTGTATGACCCATATGTTTACTCCAATCTCCAAGAACCACAGAACTGAGGTCACCAGCATTGTGTATTCCGCCTTGAATAAGATCAAATGTTTGTCCTGCCATAGCGTACGAAGAATCGCCAACACTCGAGAAGGTGTAGCAGGGGACTTTTTCTTTACACCTCCAGCCATTTCAACGTAGTTACGCGGAGAGGCAGCAACACGCGTGTCACTGTCTCATCACATGACTTAGCATCTGGCATCCGCTTCACCCGAAAATGTACCGTGGCGTCTAGGAAGTGGAACATGTCAGGTGACCAAAACAAAAAACATTCACTTCGGGAACTTTGTCAAGGTAAATCTGGACAGTAGCCTATGCATTCAGTAAAATGTCAGTGTTATCTGTTGCAGATTAAGGCACTTACACGTTTGTCATGTTATATTGTCATTTCTGTTTCACGCTTACGACCAAACAAAGACGTTATTTTAGAGGTCAATGGCAGGTCTTTCCACTACTACGCTGTACAGACAATTAGTAGTGTAGGTTTATGGCTGTTTAAACATATACAGCTTAGCTCACCTCGGACCAAATGTAACTAAACGTTAACTAGAAGCAGACACTTTTTATTTGGCAGCAACTTATATTTTTTTATGAAAGTAGCTAGCCATTTTAGCACAACGTTCAGGCAATGAGGTAGCTAGCAAAATGTAAATGATGAATCAGCGTATACACCAGAAATATCTGTGTACAGTGTATGTTAAGTCATATTTTTATCCAATAATAATAATAACAAAATTGACATTGTATTCGGAATGTGTAATTGAGTTTACTTTGCCAGTTTACTGCAATAACACTATTCTGTCATAGAAGACAATCCTTTATACTGTATTTTCGAACATTTGATTGACATTTCAAAGAGAATCCAGCATCTGCGGATTTAATTACAGCTTGTCAGAGTGATGCACGGCCCCTTGCTTTCATTCAAAAATAACTCCTTCATATTACATCACGCCTGTCTGTCTCTCACTGTAGGCCTGTCACTAGGGAAGTGCGAAGAGCGTGTTTTGCGCAATGGAGGAGTTTCCACTGAGGACGGTAGAGGGGCTGTGTCTAGGCACCAGCCTGGCCATATCTGGTCTCTTCTTCTATATCTATAAGAAAAAGAAGAAAACTGTGGACAAACTCAATGTTAGTATTCTTCCCACCCGGTATATTTTCCATTAGACAGTCTACACAAAATAATGTATTTTTAAATTGTCATAGTAGGCTGCTGACTTTTTTTTCATGTTCTTGTTTCAGGAGGCACCACAGTTTATTTTAAATGGGAAACTAGCAGAACTTTTGAACGTGACACCAGGAAAATGTTTGCAGTATGCTGTCATTGAAGGTACATGTATTTGTTTGAATGGGAAACATTTCTGAAATGATCACTATACTCAATATGATCATGATATATCAGACCGGGTTATCATTGGTGTAGGAGCAGTACTTACTCTAATTAATTGCTAATTCCATGGTGTGTGTAGGGGCAGTTCATCCTGTGGGGGAGCCTCTGAGGAGTCAGTTCCAGGAGGGCAGTTTGGGAGTGGTGCAGAAACTAATGCTTAGGGAACACAAGCTGGTGTGGAACAACCTAGCCCGCACCTGGTAGGAACACGCTGGACTGACCGCAAATTGAATGTGAAAGATTAGTGTCCTCTGTGAAATCACTTGCGTTGAGGTTGAGGTTCTGAGCAGATACTCTCCCCCCACCAGGACAGACAGTGAGCGAGTGTTGCACCAGAGGGTGAATGCGGTACCCTTCAACCTGGTGGGTTCGGACCAGGCCAGCGTGAGGGTGCTGTGTCCTCTGGAGGCCTCCGGTCTGGAGATGGAGATCATTCATGAGAAGTTCCACCAGGCCACATATGGTTTTTCCGACATCATTGGACAGTACCTCAGTGGCGAGAAGCCCAAAGGGCAGCTGGAGACTGAAGAAATGCTAAAGGTGGGATTGGGTTGGAGAATTCTGGATGTATCCATTTCATATCACTGATGTGTTATTTTTGGGTTTAGGGTGGGGGACAGTACAGTGAGTATGAGGAGATTACAAGTCATGCAAACTGATAGACGACCACTGAGAAATTTACAAACACTTATTATTTCAGACATTCTCTAGAAACATTATAGGCAAATGTCTTCTGGACATTTATGCTAGTAGTACATAAAAAATATTTAAAATGTCCACCTTTAAGGAATGTGTGCCAAAAGGAGGACCAATGCTGATAGGGTAGACTGATAGAGTTGCCATTAATTAATTTAATAATAATTTAGGCATATTAGGCTTTGGGGTAGAAGCTGTGTAAGGTTCTGTCAGTAACCAAGTTGAGGCACTGGTGGTATAGAGAATAGTATGTGGCAGGTGTCGTTGACTATTTTAAGGGACTTCCTTTCACAAGGGCTGGTGTAAAGGGTCTTGGATGACAGGGATCTCGGCCGTTTGCACCACCCTCTGAAATGCCCTGCTGTCCAAGGTGGTGCATACCAAGGGGTAATGCTGCCTGTCAAAAGGGTGCAGCTGCAGACTCCTTTGAGGATCTGAGGGCACATGCCAAATCTGTTCAGCTTCCTAAGAGGGAAGAGATACTCACTTACCCTCTGTACAACTGTCAGGGTGTGTGGACTCTGTTACTGGCCATGCAGACGTGGGTGAACCGAAATGACGGGGAGAGGACCTAGCATGCACCCCGGCCGGGCGGTTGAGCGTTGTGGATCTGGGGTGGTCAGGATGTCAAGGTTGTTTAGGGGGAAGTGGTTTTGTAGTACTAGTCTGTCTGCTGGTTTACCTTGTCTGATTGGTTTATGTTTAATACTCCCTCTTATATTCTCCTGTGTTCTCCCAAGTATCTCGCTCCTAAGTTAGGATGTCTGGTGATTGGTGTCAATGTTTCTGTATTCAGTGTATATTCATATACCACTGTGTTCCAAGGAGTGGCGGGAGGCCAGTAACTGTTCCTAGATGAAATCCTGAGCCAACAAGGTCCCGTTTGTCAAATAGGTCTGGGGAAAATAATCTAAGTTAAAGTCTGCTAAGATAATCGGCTGTGTACATCCATGTCTGATCTTGTATCCTACGATTAGTCAGTACATTTTCTTTTAGCGGTTCTATGCAATGAATAAGTGACCGAGTATGTCCTTGTCTTTGAATAAGAAAGGCCATGATACGTGGCGAAAAGCCTTCTCTGTGTTTAGTTAGTTTTAGGATTTTGTCTTGAGTGCAAGTTCCATTACATTATACCCCACCTTCCAAATATTCTACAAAATGTGTAATTGTATTTAAAATGTGGGGAGGGGACCACTATTGCCCCTATGTAGTGACTGTGTTATTCCGGAGGACATGAAGAGATCCTAAACAGGTCTGTGTGAATCTCTAGGTTGGCGCTACTGTGACCGGTGTAGGCGAACTCATCCTGGACACGGACCGGGTGCTGAAGCTCCGTCCGCCCGCCGACGGCTCCGAGTACTTCCTGAGCACAGCGGACTTTAACACCCTGCGCCTGGAGCAGGAGAACCAGGCGGCGGTCTGGCGGGTGCTGGCCTCCGTGTTCGCCTTCGCAGGGGCCGCCGTCCTCCTCTGGGTGGGCCGCCGCTACTACCACGGCCTGAGGGTCCGCTGGGACCAGGACCGGCTCAGGAGGGAGTATGAGAGCCTGGGCGCCGGAGGGGCCGTGGCGGAGACCCGGTCCGCCACTGAGGCCACAGCGGTGGGTGCCGGGGAGCAGGAGACCCCCCTGGAGAACGCCTGTGTGATCTGCCTCACCCAGGCCCGTAGCTGTGTGCTGCTGGACTGCGGCCATGTGTGCTGCTGTTACAGCTGCTACCAGGCCCTGCCCCAGCCCTGCTGCCCCATATGCCGGCAGGCCATCAAGAGGGTGGTGCCCCTTTTCCAGGTCTGACTCCCAGCTTGGGGGAAGACACCTCATGGACGATGTGCTGGATTGACCCCCAGGTAGGGGTGGGGGGGTGGGGGGTACCTCCACTACAGGAAGGACCAGGTGGTCCATGGGATTTTGGTTTCGGCTGCCTGTAGGAACCCATTGAATATAGCGTCTCCCAGTTGAGGTGTCGGGGAACAGCAGGTATTAGGTAGGAGCTTCCAGCACCTTGTGTCAAGGGGCAGACTGAACACCTACTCCAAGCTAGCTAGACTGAGCAGGACACAAACCTGGCACATTAGCCCCTAAACACCACACAAAGGACACTGCTAAATCAGCTGTTTTGAGCCTGTCAGTGAGAAATTCTTGACACACCAGACAAGCCAGTCTTATATTTATCATACTTTATTAATCATAGGTACTGTTCCCGGTGTTCTCTGAACCAATAAGATGCAGCTGCTGTGTGGACAAAATGTCAGTGTACTTAATTATTTATGAAGCTAATTGCTGTTGCGTTTTGTTTCCAGTAATCAATGTTATCTTATAGATAATGGAGAATGCAGTTCTCATCTTCCAACAGTATGCACATGTAAAGAGAGATGTTTATTTTCGTACGGCTGTCACTTGCTTTGTGCCTTACTCTGTTAACATGAATCCCTGCTGCTCTATTAAGTGGCTGTATCAAGAAGTAGAAGATGTAGATTTTGTGACGATAACCCAATGTTGAATAATATACAAATTGATTTGATTCATGTAGAGCTTAAAAGAACTTATGTACATTGTACATATGTGTATTTAGAGTGCCCTCTGTAATTATAAAAAAATGTCCTCTTCTTTTGCTCTATACTACAAAAGCTTCAAATCATTTACAATACTTAGATGTTAATGAATACATGCTCTGCTTGTACCATTTTTCATTGATGTTATGGTAGGCCTATGCTTGTACCATTTTACATTGATGTTATGGTAGGGTGTTATGGTTAGGGTGATTTCACTGACACTTATTTTAGGGTTGTTTTACAGCTTTGATTAGATTGCGACTGCTTCACAGCTCACAGCTCCTTTATGTGTGAACAACCAATGCAACATGAAATACCTGATCAAATAGAAGCACCTGTGAGCCAAATGTCCCAATACTTATGCTTACACAAAAGGAAGATGGAACTCTGACAGTGCTGTTATTCTTAGTAGATAAAACATGTAAGTGTGGATATGGACATAAATAAAAGGCAACTGTACTTTCATGGCATTTGTCTTTTAAACTTAATTTCATATTTACATTTTACTTTATTGTCCTAATTCTTTTTAAGAGTGCTGTATATCAGTTCTATCATCTATAAATAATGAAAACAATATGTACACAAGTACCAACATAAAAGCTGAAAATCTATCATTTGTATTCATATTTAAACTTATGGGAGTGCTGAGCCAAAATAAGTCTTTGATAGTATTTACTGACACTATATTCAGTTTCTTCAAATGGTATGTTACCAGAATTACTTCATATTCATTCTGGGAACCTACATTTTGCTATACACTGAGCACTAGGTTATGTCAATACAAATAGATATGTCTAGCTAATAATCGATGATTGGCATCAATAAGCTGCCACTGAAAAACATGGATGTGATACGTCTGTCAAGCCAGATAATTTTTTTTCTGTTTTAATACATTGAAAAGACCACCACGTAGTTTCACAGTGGAAGTGAAAACACACATGTTGACAACGTCTGTACTCAGAGAAGTTTGCTGTTGTGTCGTGAGTCAACCATTCTGCTATTTCTGTTCTCTAACAAGCAGAGGGGAGGGGGGATGAGAAGAGGATGAGAGAAACAGACAAAGCCACCTACAGATTTCTTTGGCACCAATAAAACGGTAAAGCCACAGAAAGGCAAGAAACTCACAGCCATGTGTGGGTTGGCTGAGGGGTTAGTGGAGGGCAGGTGGGGGTTTAGCAGGTGTCGATCTTCCCAGGGGGGTTGGGGAGGGGGCCAGTATGAGAGAATCCTTCATAAGCTCCTGTGGGGGAAACAACAGCTGCGGCTCTCAGGGACAATTTGGTAACTTACAGCAGGTTTAACGGAGACTGACAGGCTGCCGTAGAAACAACAACACGTCATGGCCTTAAGACCGGAATGTCTTGGGGTTTTTAAGGCATACTGACAACAGTGATTCCTCACTAGACCCATTTGAAATGGCTGCACCTAAATAATGTAATTAGCAGTGGCCCCGCATGCCAGCAGCATACCGAGGGACGTTCCTTCCAGCTTCACCACTTAAGTCCAGTTGGTCAGGCAGATAAGAGTCCAACACGTCTGGCTGGTGGGGTTTGTCTTGCAGCGGTGCTGGGGTGATGTTGTTGAACGAGGACCTGGAATCACCCTTCGCTCTCCTTGTGCCTGTCCTTGGGTTGTCGAGGTGTGCATGATGTAGTGGAGGCCTATGTTGACAGCACTGTCCACAGTATCTCGTGGCTCAAAGCACTGCAGCGGGTCAGGGCCGTGAGGATGGTATTGTCAGTGACACGATGACTGAGGTCATCATGAGGATGGTATTGTCAGTGACACGATGACTGTGGTCATCATCAGGATGGTATTGTCAGTGACACGATGACTGAGGTCATCATGAGGATGGTATTGTCAGTGACACGATGACTGAGGTCATCATGAGGATGGTATTGTCAGTGACACGATGACTGTGG
>JACXGK010006225.1:0-15608 GCA_016801125.1 Novumbra hubbsi
GGGGGGGGGGGGGGGGGGGGGGGGTAGCTGAGGGTTGGGGATAGAGGGCACGAATAGACTGTGCTTTTCTTGTGAAACTGGAAAGGGTCACTTCCCCTTAAGCAAAAAGGAGACCTAATGCATTTCTGATTCAGAATGATTTAGTACAGCATTAAGGTAGAGGGGCTATCTTAACAAAATGCAGCTTTGTCTGGAAACAGCAGACAGCTTCCAAAAGAGGAGATTTTCAATAACATGGACGCAACTATTATCCTTTGTTCAAGAATACGTTTTGTTTCTCGGGGAACTACTCAAAAAATATATGACTGCTGACGGAAATTAGTCAGCCTCAGTAAATGTCCTAATGGAAGGCAGATTTGAAATACAGTAGCAAACTGTGTGTTGCTGGAAGGTGAGGATGTGAGAAAAAGCTGTAGAGATATAAATCCAGGAGAAAGGTATCGCTTTTTTAAGATTGCAAAGCCCCGTTGAAAGCAAGCTTGAGCTCCCGCCAGCCCACGCGCTCCCACGTCAAGGCTGTATATTTAGCAGGGGAGGCTTTTTTCTCTCTTTCTCTGTGAGCCACGGTGCGAGAGGTGCACACGGGCTCTGAAATATTTGTCTTTGTTCTCATCCCTGAGCTTTCCTCTGTAGGCGTTTACAGTTCCAATAACCACCTCAGGACTGCATTTTAACAGATGGAGGTTTAACTGAAGTGTTCCAATCCAAATCAGGGCTCCTCCCTGCTTTTGGTTGCCTTTTGTTAGTGTGCTGTTGTTTCTCTCGCGACAACATTGGGGGAGCACTGTTACATGTCTAACAAAGGCCTGACATATCAAGCTGTATCATTAGTTTCCATCCAGTAGGTGTGGAAACACTAAAGAAAGAGGATTCTTGTGGATAGCCGTGTTGGTTGTCTATGGTAATAGCCTTGGTTGAACCACTTCAATCATTTTCTACAATTGTATTGTCCATCGCGCTGAGTAAGATTTCGTTACAAATGGAGGTCGTTATGCCGAATTGCTAGGTGGACTTATAGCAGCAGGAGGAGACCCAGTGCTCAGTGGGGCATGAAGATGCTGGGTGCAGAAACATCTAGGATGTCTATCGGTCAAGACACCATAGTAATTATACAAGCTACTTCTCCGCCTTGCTTTCTTCCTGCAACCTCAGGATTGTCTGGAGCAAAATATCAGCGACATACACGGTTAAGGAATCCAGTGCAGGTTACCAATCGCAAGAAAGGTTTTAGATGTAGTTTTGTACTGGGAATGACAGTGCCAAACATATCTTCCCCACCCGCAGGACGGGAAACCGCAGGCCGTTCCAGTCACGGCGACGGCAGCTACCGTATACCACACCGCGGCTAAACACATTCCTCATTCCAACGTACAATAAACTTTAGGACAGGAGTAATTGCCTTTTTTTGACCTGTCATTTTTTTAGGTCAGCATTTCTGTACGGCAGTGATTTATTTATTGTGTTTGTTTTTTCCGACGGTGCTGTATTGCGTCGCATTACATAAGCTCACCTCACAGTGAACCGTGTGACATCTATTTATAGCCTAGCCAAGGGAGATGTAGCCTAGCTATATTCACAGGAAGCAGTCGGTCCTACCATTTGTTGTTTTTTCCTTCATTAATGAGAGATAAGCTGATGCCTCATCTTGCCCGTTGCCGAGGAAGACATGTGAGGGTTGCCACGGCATCCACGCGTTCTTTTTTTCGCTCGTGCACAAGACTAAAACACTTAGAAGACATGTTTTGCCTGAGCGGGGCACACTCACACTTTAACCTCCCTCTTCTATCTTTCTCCCTCCTCTATATTTCCCTACTCCGTCTCTCCTGTCCCCATCAAAGCCATTTTTCTCCTCGCTCGGCGGCGGTTTGGCTCCTCTCGGGACCGTGAGCGCTCAGCCGCCGCGGGCTTCCCTGAAGCCAGTGCGTAGCCTACAAACACTCCCCGGCTGCCCGACCAGACAGGCCCCCTTTATATTAACGCCCTTTATATTATCCACCCAATATCCAGCTTCTACACTGATGGGGGCTGGATACGAAAGCCCCCGTTTTCCAGCATATTGGAAGCGGTAACCTCGTTGGCAACCTATTGATATTACACCGCTGCAGCTTTAAGGGTTGCTTTGCTCTTTGACACATGAGCTGATGCTCTCAGTACTTCCTCTCACAACTCAAATGTCCCTGACTGTATGCACAAGAAGGGATAAGAATTGGTTTCAGAAACCAATCAATAGGCCCCTTTCATGATAGTAAGGATTTGTTGTGCTAAAAAGTGGTAATGTAATAAAGTCACCAACTTAATGAATAATGGGGATTATAAATATTCCTGAATATTAGCCTTTAACCATTGTTGTCTCTAGTGGACTGAGAAGAGATTCAGACAATGCTCAGAAGTCACCTCCACATCTGATGGTTACCAATCTGCCGTTTCTTATCATATATCCGCTATTCTTTACGTCTCAATGTATGACTCGGTTGGCCCTGCTTTATTAATGGCTCAATTCTGCCCACGCTCTATTAGAAGGTCTACAGCTAATAAAGAACAAGGATTTTAATCCTCTCCACCTTTCTCCTCCCGAACCACATTCCATGTGTGTTGACTACCTGAGGAAATCAACACAGGTGGCTGTGATAACTGAACTGGAAAGCTAACTCATTTCACAACCTTGTTGAATGTTAGGCTGACTCTTGTCTGTGCGAGATGCAGGCTTTAAGAGGTCCTTATTAAAACTACATCTCCCTGAATGGAGCAGATAAAGTAATGATAAAACGCATTTGTTGGATTATGATATGAAATGAACGTTTTGGTTTCCAATCAAGCTTATGCTTTATAATTAGCCGAAAGGGCTTCTTGCTTTAATCCCACCCCCCCCAGCCTTTACTTGTTAGTCGCCCCCTCAACCCTTCTTCTAATGCCTCATGTTGCCAGAGAAATGAGATCACTTTTGCCCCCACATTGAAAGCTCAATACTGCTGCACGTCTTGTCCTAATGCATAGAGACAGCCATGTCACCTCGTGTCCCACACTGGTCCTGACAAACGGACCCCCAACGTACTTGCCGTAAGCCTATTACACTGTGAGAATGCAGTGGCACAAAGATTCCCTGTTGAAATAATAGATTCCGATAAATGTAAAGAGGTGGATTTAAAGACCACCTAAATCAGATTCCGGGGCGGAATGATGTTGTGGATAACAGAAGGAGCATAGCACAAACGATGAATGACTTCATCATTTCATTCAGGCACACATTAGGCCTAGTAGGTAACATTACAACACCTTGCATGCTTCAGGACCTGCCTTCATTATCTGCCAGCTAGTGTCACTAACTTCAGGCCAAACTGCAACATTTCTGGTTGGACATAGTTGTCACAATGTCATAATGTACCATGTACATACAGTAACACTACAGTCGGTGTGTGTGGACTCGGCTGTTGTGTCATGTCCCTCCCTAACCCTCCCTAGCCACCGAGGGAGAGCACAAAACTAGAGGTCATCTGCTCTCATGGCTCTGATGCACCTGCTCCGTTTCCCTGAGACGAGAGACTAGACTGTTTGTTTTGTCGAGACGTCTTTCATTTCGCAGGGGGCAGGAACACCATTAATATTGTCCTGCCATACATCTTACACACTGATAATGCAGGCATCGCCTCCAGATGAAAATAAATAGTGCATTACTGTCAGCCCGGCCGATGACACATGAAGCCGTGGCTGCGGTGAAGATCCGCTGTGCACCCAGGCAGGGAGGCAGGCAGGGGGGAGCGAAGAGGAGGACACAGAGACTAATGCATCTGTGCAGGCGTCGTCCGTGTCTCCTTCTACAGTATGTTTGCAGGACCGGGGAACAGTGACAGCTCTATATGTGGTGTGACACGGGTCCTACATTCCGGGCCCGCTGGTTGGGGCTGGATGTGACGACGGGGCCCACATTGGTCGGGGGGTGTGGGCATAGCTTCACAAGGACTGTCAGTGAAGAGGCTGGCCGCGCGTGAAACCTTGCAAAACCATCCAGATGTTGTTCTCTCATGGCTTGTTATTTCTCATTTCACTCACCGCGTGTTGGAGCGCGACTGCAGCTGAAGGGCTTAACTCATTTATTTATGTTAAATGTTAGAAAAAGAGGTAAAAAAGAGGGGCCTTATTGCCATTAAATATTGGTTGACTATGTCATAATATAGATGAAACTGATGTTTGGTCATACCTGTAGTTTTCACCTGGTGTCATCTACTGGCAGACAGTCGTGCCAGTGAATCCAACGCCCTCTTACCATCGCTTCATCACAGCCATGCAAGTGAATCCAACGCCCTCGCTCCATCACTTCATCACAGGCGTGCCAGTGAATCTAACGCCCTCTCTCCATCACTTCATCACTGCCGTGCCAGTGAATCTAACGCCCTCACTCCATCACTTCATCACAGCCGTGCCAGTGAATCTAACGCCCTCGCGCCCTCGCTCCATCACCTCATCACAGCCGTGCCAGTGAATCCAACTCCCTCTTACCATCGATTCATCACAGCCGTGCAAGTGAATCCAATGCCCTCTCTCCATCACTTCATCAAAGCCGTGCTAGTGAATCCAACGCCCTCTCTCCATCACTTCATCACAGCCGTGCCAGTGAATCCAACTCCCTCTTACCATCGATTCATCACAGCCGTTCAAGTGAATCCAATGCCCTCTCTCCATCACTTCATCAAAGCCGTGCTAGTGAATCCAACGCCCTCTCTCCATCACTTCATCACAGCCGTGCCAGTTAATCCAACGCCCTCGCTCCATCACTTCATCACAGCCGTGCCAGTGAATCCAACGCCCTCTCTCCATCACTTCATAACAGCCGTGCCAGTGAATCTTTTCCTCACTTCATCACGAATAACCTGTTTTTGTTGATTATCGCCCACACCTGTTATCCCCCAACACAGACCCTATTTAAGTTCTTGTTTCCCCACTGTATGCTGTTGGTCTTTGTTTTGTTTTACCCCATATGTGACATTGTTTTGATGCCTTCTGTCCTGTCACTTAGTTTCAGTTTTGATTTCTTAATAAAAATTTTCCTATTTTCCTTTTCATAATGCACCAAAGGATTTCAATTGGTAACAGGTCTGGACCGCAGGCAGGCCAGTTTAGCACCCAGACTCTTTTACTACAGAACCATGCTGTTGTAATACGTGCAAGTATGTGTTTTGGAAATGTCTTGCTGCAATAAGCAAGGCCTTCACTGAAACAAGTGAATATGTTGTCTGGATGGCAACAAATGTTGCTCCAAAACCTGTATATATTGTTCAGAATTAATGGTGCCTTAACTGATGAGCAAGTCGCCCATGCCATGTGCACTAATGCACCCCCATACCATCACGGATGCTGGCTTTATAACTCTGCGCTGATAAAATGCTGGATGAACACAGCAGCTATGATTCCCCGAAAATATTTAAAATTTGGATTTTTCAGGCCATAGGACAATTTTCCACTTTGCCTTAGTCCATTATACTGAGCTCTAGCACAGAATTGTGGCTGTTTTCATGCAGTGCCGTCTCAGGACCTGAAGATTAAGGCCATCCAATATAGTTTTTTGCCTTGTCCATTTCTCTGGATTCTTTGAATCTTTTAATGATATTTCATAGATGATGAATTCCCCAAACTCTTTAAAATCTTCCGTTGAGAAACAATATTCTGAAATTGTTGCTCTATTTGCCTGGGAAGACTTTCACAGGGTGATGAAGCCCTCCCTAATTTTACTTCTGAAACTCGCATCATCTTTTTATACCCAATCATGTTACTGTTGCCAATAAACCTAATTAGATGTTCCACCAGGGTTTGTTTTAGTGTTACAAAGCTTTTCCAGTCTTTGGTTGCCTCAGTCCCAGCTGTGTTTTGTTGTTGCTGCCCTGAAACTCAAAGTGGGCACGTGTTTTTTTCAAGAAACAATAAAAGAAAAAAAGAAACATTTGTACTGTTGTCTATTTAATATGGAGTTTAAATGATTTGCACATCATTGCATTCCTTTTGCATCACTTACAATTTTACACAGCGTCCCAACTCTTTTGGAAACAGGGTTGTACAAACTGCTCTGACTCTTGGTTCCTCCTCGCCTTTGATGTTTGTCTCAAGCTATCATATAATCTGCCATTTTGTTTTCTTGGCATCCCAGATCATGTGACTGAGTAGCTCCAACCTTGTAGGATGTGTAGTAAAGCTGTCATCCTGTGAGCATCTTTCCCCGGAGTCATGGGGGGAAACAAGAGACTGAAACATTTCAACAACCACAAAACATCAATACAACTTGTGTGTTTGTCAGGTTGACCTGGATTCACTTAGACTTCCAAACAGCTCGAGTCTCATTCACCCAGCAAAACTGTCTTCACATACCCATTGAAAAATAAGAAATCACATAGAATAGTGGGAGAGATTGTATTCTGCTTGAATCTCTCATTCCGTATTTGCCTGGAAGCCTTTTTGTCAACTATAGTTGTGATAAAGAGCTGGTGTCAGTTGCTGCAACAAACCAGAATCCAGTGTTTAAAGCAAACATCTCAAATCTCCTCCACTTCCAAGCCAAACCCACACGGACAGAGTAGAAAAAACAAAGAATACTGCACAAAGCACCTCGCCCTCTCTCCTCCTGTCTTCAGCCTCCAGCCTCCAATCCAATCCCATCCCTATCCTGATCTCCAGTCCCAGCCTAGGTGGAAACCAAGGTTTATTAATACTATTTATCTGATGGAAATATTGGACTGTCAGAGGCAGATCAATTGCCAGTGTCCGGGGGCACTTCACATTTCCTCTAATTGTAACAGTGTGCGGTTGGCGCTGGCCCACGTAGCTGAGGGGCAACCATTGTAATAGAGGCATCAGTAGGCGATGGATAGACTGGAGCGTAGGCCAAAGCCTTGCAATGTCTCTACGAACGCGCCGTGCATTGGAGGGGCTGTATTCTGGCAGCAGGCCCAGGGCCGAGAGTCTTATCTGCCTCCTCCATGTGGCTGGCCTGGGCTCGGGCCAGTAGGTGCTTGCAGCTCGGGGAGTGCATTACGGATTCTATTCCCAGCCGGCAGCCCAATACCCTCTCCTCCCCCCAATCCTCTCCCCATGACAGGGCCCACTGCCCTCTTCTCACTCCCCTCTCAACACGACCGGGCTCATGCGCACCTCCATGCCGCAGGAGGCATCCTACCGGTCACCTGGGAAGGCCCTGCGGTCCTGGACACAGTGGTCTGGTGCTTGCGGAGCGAGTGTGCTACTTGGATGAGAGGCGTTATACACAGCGACGAAAGATCTCCAGCATCATTACTTTGTTGTACGATCCGCATGGTGAAGGGTGATTCCAATGGTACGGTGTGCTTACAGGCTTGGAGGAATGAACAGCATAGAGGCCAAATGCCGAATGCACGCCCGTATTTTGTTTGAATACTGCCATGGTCTTCATTGCCTATTGGAATGTGTTTCACTCCACCTCCTCCCCACACCTGGTATTGTGAGATAAGGATGGGGGTGAGACAGAGAGACAACCAGATAGGGAGGGTGGTGAGAAAGTGAGAGATAGACAGATAGGGAGGGTGGTGAGACAGAGAGAGACAGATAGATAGGGAGGGTGGTGAGACAGAGAGAGACAGACAGATAGGGAGGGTGGTGAGACAGCTAAGGAGGGTGGTGAGACAGAGAGAGACAGATAGATAGGGAGGGTGGTGAGACAGAGAGAGACAGACAGATAGGGAGGGTGGTGAGACAGCTAAGGAGGGTGGTGAGACAGAGAGAGACAGACAGATAGGGAAGGTGGTGAGACAGAGAGACTGACAGATCGGGAGGGTGGTGAGACAGAGAGACTGACAGATCGGGAGGGTGGTGAGACAGAGAGAGACAGACAGATCGGGAGGGTGGTGAGACAGAGAGACTGACAGATCGGGAGGGTGGTGAGACAGAGAGAGACAGACAGATCGGGAGCATGTTGAGACAGAGAGAGACAGACAGATAGGGAGGGTGGTGAGAAAAAGAGAGACACACAGATAGGGAGGGTGGGTGGTGAGACAGAGAGGCTGTGAATGGAGAGAAACTCAGAGAGTGACAGGCAACAGACAGGTGGGGCAAGAAATATATATATATATAAAATATAAAAACAGGATGAGAGAGGGAGGACAAACAGAGAGAGAGCAGAAGGAGAAAGAGGGGAAAGAAAATAGAGGGAAAGAGAGCGGGCTGACAGTTTGGGCGTACATACTTCAGAGTTAACAGAGTTATATAAGCAGATGCTGCTTGGGCGCTGGGGGCTGTGGCTGAAGACGAGTTAGGTTCTCTGTCACTGGAGGGGGGGGGACTCATGGGCCTGGGGAAGCGGGACGCTCGTGTGGGCTGGGATAAGTTGTCAAGTTCGAGGGTGGGGGGTATGGAAAGACTTGTATGTAAGGGGGGTTATGCAAAGACTTGTATGTAAGGGGGGTAATGCAAAGACTTTTATGTAAGGGGGGGTTATGCAAAGCCTTGTATGTAAGGGGGGTTATGCAAATACTTGTATGTAAGGGGGGTTATGCAAAGGCTTGTATGTAAGGGGGATTATGCAAAGACTTTTATGTAAGGGGGGTTATGTAAAGGCTTGTATGTAAGGGGTGTTATGTAAAGACGTAAGGGGGTATGTAAAGAAAATAAAAGAAAGACCAGAAAGAACGAATGAGAAATGAATGTGTGGTAATGGAAAGTGAACTGCTGGGTACTATGGAATGTAGGAAGGACGGCCACATTGAAGGGTGTAGAATCAATGGAGAGATGGAGTCAAAGTGACAATAGGGCTCAATGTAGGGACAGGGAAATGTATGTGTGTTGGTGTGAACAGTATGTTTGATGTGTGAGATGTTGAGGTGTGTTAGCATGTGTATCACTATCATAGACTGTTACATGAAATCCTTTACAGTATGACTGCACATTTTAATAATGCAGACATCAGATGTGTTAAATAGCTATGTGTGTGTGTGTGAGTGTTCCTTATCTTTCACTGGGACCTTGAACATGATATCACACTGCTCTATTCACAACGGGGGGGGGGGGGTATTTTTTACCAAGCTCATGGTCTAGCAAACCAAATAGACCATGAAAAAGAAAAATAACAAAATCTGAAGAAAAATAACAAAATCCCCACAGGAGATGAGGGTTCCAGCACTATCCCTACCTCACTCCTACCTCACTCATTCCTTTCTCCTACTGCCCTCCTTGCTTCCTCCCTCCCTCCCTCCCTCCCTCCCTCCCTCCCTTCCTTCCTTCCTTCCTTCCTTCCTTCCTTCCTTCCTTCCTTTCTTTCTTTCTTCCTTCCTTCCTTCCTTCCTTCCTTCCATTCATTCGTTCTCCCTCCCTCCCTCCTCTTCTTTTGTATTTCAAAACGCTGGCTCCTTGAGCTCCCTCCCTTTATCTTTTATTTCTTTTCATATTTTCTGACTGGAGACTCAGTAATGCCTTCTTTTTTTATTCCGTCGCCTTTCTTATTTAGAGTCCTTAACGTCCCCCCCCATCTCTCTCTCCTCTCTCTCTCCCTCTCCGTCTTTCCCTCCATCTTGGCACTGTGTCTATCTAAGATGTGACAGGTGTGTCACGGCTCTCTCCATCACAGCTCTAAACTTGTTGACCTTTGTCTCAGAGATTACTCCGCACTTCTCCCTCTCCCTCACCAGCCTGCTTCTCACTCTCTCACCAACCTCCTGCTTGACAAGATTGCCAGGCAACAAAAGCCCCACAGTGATGTGGCAAGACGGCACCATACCGTCTCAACCCGCCATAGAATTAGTACCCGCCCCACTCAACACCCTCTCCCACCAAAACACCTTTCTACTCTTCTCGTTGTTAATTATCTTCCCATACATTGGGTGGAGGTTGGGTGGAGGTGGGTGCCGGGTGCCAGGATGCTTATAGAAATGTCAGCCATTGTTTCGCCAGCCTTCTTGGTGTAATCACTCAGCCTTAGTGCTGTAATGACGCCATCTGGGCTCAGGGAAAATGGCAGCTTCTCTCCGGCTGAAAAATGTATTGCATATATCGAGGGTGATTACAGTATCGGCTGTACCTCTCTGCCGTAAGAGGTGATGGACCGTAGGTATAACCGGATCAGACGGAGAGATTCAGCACAGGAAATGTCTGATGGTTACGGTGGTTCAGAGAACACAACAGAGGTTCTGTGGTGGAGATTACGATCTAGATTGTGCGGTATCATAATGTACACTCACTATTGCTTGCTTGGTAAGAGCATAGCACTATTGCATTGTCAATGCTACGGTTTTGTGTTTGATTCCCATTGGGGGGGCAAGTGCAACAAAAAATACTAAATGCATTCACTCATTACCGTCAGTCATTCAGGATAAGACTCTGCATTAAATGACTTGAATGCCACTGTGTCTGGCAGTATGTGTGTGTGTGTGTGTGTGTGATAAAGAGCGAGAGAGTTGTTTTGTGTGTACCCATCAACTGTAAATGATTGAAATGCTATAATGGCATGGGGAGATTTTACCAAAAATCTGCAGGCGAGTGCCATTTTGGCTGATTGAACATTGTTCCCCTAATCCACTCCCTCGTGTGATTTGGTCTCATTCAGGAACAGCAGGCTGACATAATGCCCTCACATGTTGTTAATGTTAAAAGGTTGCCCCTCCTACATTCAGGCATAATTAAGTGAAAGTATGGCCGTAATACAAACACAGGCTCTTGGCTGAATCTAGTTGTCATTCAGGGGGCATGAAAAAGAAGTTCTTAAATGACCTGTTGCCGTGGTTACATGTGATATTGATGTATCTCGGCCTCATCTTATGTTACTCTCCCCTCTTCACTCCCCAATCCTCCCTCCCCTCTCCTCTCTCGGGTTCTCTCCCTGATCCACTACCACCACGTCTTTCCTCTCCCCAATTTCTCCCTCCCCGTAGTCTCCCCCTTCCTCCTTTCTCTTCTAACAGCATGTCTCGTTTTTCCTCACCCACGGCATCTCCCCTCTCCTCGCTCACAACTTCCGGTTACTCCCTCCTTTACCTCGGCTCGCCTCCTTTCTCCTTATCTTCTTTCTGTCTCTCCTGTTCTGTCACAGCTTCTTTGCTCGTCAACTCCCTGCCTCCCTCTCACTATTTTGCTCTGTTTGTTATTCATTCTGTCCCCCTACCTCGCCTTCTGTCCTCCATCTCTCTGTTTTTGTCTTGCTTTGTGTCGTAGAGGAAGAGGCTACTTTAACCTTAACCTGGATCTAACAGAGAAATGAGCAGTTCATCTCATCGCAGGTTAGATATAATAGTTGTGTCACTGTATTTATTCTCAATATAATATCTCAACAAGGGTGCTTTACTGTAAATAGTTTCTGTAAGTGCAACTACTTGACATGGCTGTATTATTTAATGTTGTTATGACTAATATACAATTATCAGCCTTCCTGCTCCGCTCAACTCATTTCCATTCACAACGCTCCGTATTTGGCCTAAAGGTCAAGCAAAACTGCTCGTTATAACTTTCTGTCAATCCAAAAAATGTCATCTTCTTCATGCGTCCTTAACGTCTACAGGAATGAATAGAGAGTGGGAAACATGCTGCAAAAATAAGAGAGG
Source organism: Novumbra hubbsi (assembly GCA_016801125.1). Classification (NCBI taxonomy): domain Eukaryota; kingdom Metazoa; phylum Chordata; class Actinopteri; order Esociformes; family Umbridae; genus Novumbra; species Novumbra hubbsi. The sequence goes on from JACXGK010006225.1 coordinate 11,544, forward strand.
AAAAATGCAGCTTTGAAAATAATAATTAATTATTTGAGGTAATAAAATAAATTGTAATTACACGCATTTATAGTGCATTGTAAACAAAGACGGTGTGCATTCATAGAGGAAGAAGCTAACAATTTAAAATTGTGTGCATATTTAAAATGCATTCATAATAATGAAACTAACAATACAGTACATTTGACTCTGTTGTTGAAATTCCAATGTGATTAGATATTAAATGATTCTGACTATGTTTATTTTGTATATATATATATATATAATCACATATTACAGTGGTTTACAGGGAGAGTCAAGAATAATATTTTCATGGCCAATGCAGATATTTTCTCTCTCCAAATTGTTCATTTTTAAAAAATATAACTTTAAAATGCAAGTCCGTCTCCATGCCCTGAAGCTCTTTCCATAAGTTGAGGATTTAACAATGTGTGCGTATTCAATTTTTCTTTCAAAGGGATTTCTTTTTTTTTTTTTCTAAGGAATTATTTACCAAAGCAATGAGGACAGGGATGCTTCCTGTGTTTGCTGAGTAGAAGATTTAACACACACATACACACACAAAGAGAGAACATACCACCGCAACCTTTTACGCACAAACGCATGCATACACTGTAAATGCATGTACACATTTAGTATCATGTGCAAGGAAGTAGACCTACGCACAATCTTTTTAGACCAAATGTGAGGTAAATGCACACACACACATATAAAATATATTTGTGCCATATGTGCTTTTCAAACCTATTCTTCACTTAAATGCGTGACTAATGCAAGGTAAATTGTACGGGGGATATTTTGAGGCATGGCGGTGACAGCTTTTTTCATGGGTTGAAGCTGAATTCACATAAAATGGTAACTCAAGCCGCATTCGGTACATATATAAAAGTCTGCAGACTGAGTACCTTTACACAATAGGCCTACTACTGCGGTATGTTAGACATGGACAGAGATGGAGACAATGGGGGCCCAAGGTTGTGTGTGTGTGTGTGTGTTTGGGGACAACAATCTCTCGAACTGTGTTCAATCCAGGGCAATTATTATATTATATTATTATATTTCTCATTTGCTATATTTCTCATTTGCTGCATTTTATGGCTTAAGTGTTAGATTTTAGGTAAAACGTTGTTTGTGTGTGTGTGTGTGTAGAGTTGGGTCTGCAGAACAGTATTTGACACAACCAGGCTTTCCCATATGGGGCTGATACGTGGTTGCTGTTAATGGAGAGCAGGCATCGTTGTGGTTTGGTTCAGCTGCCCTCCATCTCCGGTAGCAGCACATTGCGGTCCCTTCTCACTAGCCAGCCTTCCAAGGCCTGTCTTGGCCTCGCCGCTCCAGCCTGCCCGTCTTCCTCCACAGCATGACAGGCCGCTAATGCCACAGAGATAAGCGTACCCAACCCACTGGTAAATCCCAATTAGAAAAAAAAAACCCCCATCAAGTAAAAACCACCACTTTCGGCCTTATCAGTCCTGTATACCTCCGTTCCCTGTCAACTCCCCCCCCCCCCCCCCCCCCCCCCCCCCCCCCCCCCCCCCCTAGCCGGAGCCAATTTGATTTGTCAGGATAGAGAGAGAATGACAACAGATAAGACTGAAACTGTCGCAAAATGAGGCAGATGCAGGTTGGGATAAGGAAAGCGTGATTATGCGGGAAGGTTTCTTATATTAAAGCCATCACCTCTTCCCACCCAATCACCCCACAAACCCTCTCTTTCTGTAAATGACCGCTCTGTAATCTTCCAGCGTACAGATCTCCTTCTCCGCCCTCAACATGGCTGTAATCATGAGCCCAGCACGTCAGGTGGGCACAGGCCGATTGTGCTGCCACAGTGCCCGCTGAAGGGGCATTTTTCTTCCCCTGTAATGGCCTGTAATTGCCAAAGAGCCCTGCCAGTTTGAAGACACTGCAGTGGCAGAGCTTTCCCCTTCTCTTTAAACAGCTTTCACACGTTCTTGACCATCTTTTGTTGGCTCCATCTGGGATAGTTCAACATTTACTGTGGTGTCCTCTTAGTGTAGATCGATGTCTGACGTGATGAATCTGCTAGCTGAGGGTCTTTTTTGGTTTCTGGCAATCTGGGAAAGTAGTGGATTGTTTTTGTGGATTTTGTATTCAGTTGATTTCATTTTAGCATTTTTTGTGGTTTTTGGATTTATCAACCTGTCTCCTGAAAAGTGTTCTTCTTATTGTACCTTGAATCTGGTTCAAGGTAATTATAACTAGAGCTGTCAAACAATTAAAATAAGGATTCACCACTAATCGCATGAACGTACTCTGTAGTTAAATGCAATTAATCATCAATTTAAAATGTATTCCAACTCGGCCCTAACTTCAAATGATGCACTATGTTCTATTGTAAAGTATGGACAATGCTTTTCTTTCCAAGTCACTCCTCTAGAACTTGTATAGTTCTTAAACAAGACACCAATATTGTCTATATTAAGCTGCAGTCTAAAACCCTTTTATCTGGAGAGCTGTTTTGTGTGATTAAAACCCAGATCACACCTAAGCTTATTTTATATATTGTCCTTTGATGATGTTTTGGCTAAAATGTGTTAAGAATGTATTTGAGGGGGGGGTCCTGCAACCAGTGGATCTCCTCTAGCATGTTTGAGCACAACCAAATAATTATAGAAAATATATTAGCATTTATAAGTAATTGTACATTGCCGGTATGTAGCATGTTTCTAGTCCTCTTTGTTTTCACATATACAGTACATATCCATACAACATGTTTAATGATGAATTTTGCACATAGTATTTATCAGAAATCAGTGATTCAGACAGATTTTTGCCTCATTCTTAATCATTTTTTGATTGTGGTTTAAATTATGTATGATCAATAGGCACAGGTGGGACTGTTAAGTGAAATTGTGTTTTATTGGTTAAAATCCATATGTGATAATGTAATGGGATGGAGGGATAAAACAACAGTTACACATAATGCTACCATTGCCGCAATGCCTCTACACATTTTTCAACATTGATCTTAAAAGAATCACTTTGAGACATTGTTGATCCAAGTCAACTTGTCGGATTACATTTAGAAGACTGGCTTTCAGACGGATACTAGTGAGGTATTCCTCTACCAAAGAGCGTTCTGTCAAGGAACATCTAATTATGATAATAGTGTGTAGTCCTGGCAACCTGCTGCATTACATTCACATTGTCTATCCTCAAGTGAACCACGACCACGAATGCAACCACAATGAAAGTAACTTTGCTTTAATCCTGCCGCGAATGGTCCTTCAAGGACATGTCAATCGGGCGCCAACGGGGGATACGAGGGGTCCCGAAACGGAATGATTCTCGCCGGAACACAGAGAGAACCCGATGAAAGAAATAACCTTTTCATTGTTGAACGATTGCGAGGAAATAAATGGCATCTGGAGCCGTGTTTGTCTGAAAGCCAGGCGACTGAGTGGGGTGTGGGCGGAGGGGGGGGCGAGGAACAGCCTCCACCCCTCGGGCCGCTACATGCCGTGCTCTGTTGTTTCCTGTCGTCCAGCTGTGAGTGCCCCGGCTGGTGAAGTGCTATTAGGGGGCCCGGGTCACCCCCTGCTGAGTGGCTCATTGTCAGGGAGGAGAGGAGTGACTGTGGTCCCCCCTGCAAAAAACCACCTGACAACTGTATTAGACAGACAACGTGTTCTCTACGTCCACCCACCAACATTTTCTCTTTTCTTGCATTCGTTAATTTTCTTTCATCAATCTCTCTCTTTCCAGCAGAGTGTATGCTAATTAAGCGCCGCCATTAGGCACCATATAATTGGCTTGAGAAGTAATGACAAGCAAGTTTATTTACAAGGCAATTAGAATAAAGAGGAGCCTTTGAGCTAATAATAATCATTTAGCGCTGCGGGAAAAGAATCCACAGCCATTGGTTTTGATGGACAAGGACATAAATATGTGTATTTATCTGTGTATCGTTCCTTGTGTAAACAGGACAGTCCGCTGACGGCCAGCCTTTGTCCTGTCTGCCGTTTATGCTGTGTGCGAATACAAACACTCTAGACAGCCTTGTCTTTGATGATGCGCCATGCTGAGACGGCCTAGTGAACG